>JAJOOR010005174.1:0-35641 GCA_036250505.1 Solanum acaule | reverse complement strand
TCAAATTGTGGCTGTAAATTCTTGACAAATATTTTGAATCCAATATGGTCAACCATGGCTAAAGGATAACCATGTAACATAATCATACGGGCAAGATCCAGACGGCTCCGCTCTTGATCAAATCTAACACTGCCAAGGTTGATAGGCACGTTAACTTCCTCTTTCTTTACCTCTGGATCAAACTTAAAGGTTGTCACAGGACTAATGGTTTCTTCTTTCCTTTGTCCTTCTTCATAGGTGACAACTGCAAGAGTAGGGTCTTTTTTCTTTCTCTTCGCTGCAAGTATTTGGGTAACATCATAGTTGGATCTTTTTAGACACCGCAACAAATGATTCCTCAGATGAGTTGTTCCGCTGTTACTTGATCCACTAAGCTTCTTTTTGCAATGCACACAGACGGCATAACAGATATCTGCCTTTCGAACTCTTTCAAAATGGTTCCACACAACGGATGTCAATCGCTTTGGTTTCTTTATTGGGGTTTCGGTTGGAATTTCCATGGCATGGATGAAGCCAAATTAACCAATCTGTTATCATAAAATGGTTTGGTCAAAATGCTGTTAAATGGCGAAACAACAGCAACCAAGTAGAATGCAATGACAGATTTAAAGGAGTTGAAAAAGCGTTGTACTTAAAAGTTATTAACCAAATACAGTATCTGAAGAAAGGAACAGAGAAGCAAACGAAAGTTCTGAGCCTCATAATATTATTCCGATGATTGTAGACATTGCTGTAGATTCTGTTATTTAGAAAAAAAGACATTGTTTTAGATTTTTATGTATGCAATCTAGAAACTTTAAAGGACCCAGACTAATACTCGTCACAAATCTTTCAACTGGAGTCAGTTTGTCTATCTGATTTATGCTCAATCCCTCCCTCTGTATGAGCTTTATCAGTCTGTGCATACCATATCACATATTTTCAAGACGGAAGTTTGACATAACATTGTTTTTTCGAAACAACAACAAAGTCTCAGCACCAAACAAGTTGGGGTTATATGAATCCTCACTGACCATGTTTCTCTATTTAATAAATCATAACCATTTTTTTCATAATGAAACAAAAACAACAAACTGAGAGCAAAATAATGATGAGTAGCATATATGATCTTTTGTTTCCTCATTCTTTTTCTTTTGTGAGGTTTGGGGTGATGGTGAGGCGACACATACACTAACCACGAGACAAGAAATCAGCAGTCTCCACACAGCTAAAGATCCACCGAATTACAAGAGAAGGCTATACATAATTTACACGAAGCACCAATTGCACCAGTCAACAATCCATAAACAATGGGACAAGCAACTCATACAGACAAAAGCAGTAGAAACGTAAGTTCTTCTACATCGTGACCTCTACTATAAAAAGCCAGAGACTACCCACCCAACAACAACAACATACCCAGTGTAATCCCACAATTGGGGTTTGGGGAGGGTAGAGTGTACCTTACCCCCTACCTTGTAGAGATAGATATGTTGTTTTCGATATACCTTCACCTTAAAAATAAAGCATTTCCAAGCAGTTTGAAAAAGGAAATACATAAATGAGAGCAGTAACAACAACGGGTTACTACAGGTTTGATATACGTGACATTTCCCTAAAGGATACGTGTTCACAAAATTCACGACAACATTGATCCACGACAGTTGCCACAGTAACTTGGCACAGTTAAAATTATATGCATTACACCCACCCCCACCTCCCCCCACTCCCCACACCCAACTTAAGCTCATTAACCAGCTCAACCAATCTCCAACACTTACAATCATTGTCTCTCTGGTGAACACAACACCCACATGATCCAAAACCCAAATCACAACAACAAAACTAGACATAATTCAAAATCCACAGAAGAAAAACATTAAAAAATCAATCTTTGCCCAAAAAAAAGTCAATCAATCAGTCAACAACCCCTCAATTTCAAACTACTTGAGATCCATTAAACAAAATCCTCTACATCCATTCAACTCTATTCAGCCCCAATATATAAAAAAATGTACAAAAAAAATCATCAAAATTGAGCTCAAATACATGAACTTGTGAAGGATTCGGGTTAAAATCTGGCTAATTATGAACAGAAAAAATGCAAACCTGAGAAAGTGAAGAACTTTTCCGTTGACGTTTTTGTCAGATAGATCCGATCGGAGGATCCGAAAGTGAATAGGGTTAGGGTTTTGGATTATTAAACGGAGAAGAGAAGATTGAACCGCAAACCGGGAAGATCCGGTTAGAATGCCCGATTGCGTGATCTGGAATTTGGGTGGTTCACACATTTGAAGGGTCCGTTTTGAAGATGTACCCGAATTCGGGTCGGGTTGGTTTACGGTTAGGTGGATTTAGTTAAAATGGATATTCTCTTTTTATTATTTTACTAGTAAAATTACCCGCGCGAAATTTAATATCACGGAATTTATAAAATAATACTAAAAATCTATCAGTCATTAAAATTAAAACATAATATTATCTTACATACAAGATTATGTAGTAACAAATATTAATAATGTAAAGGAAAATGAAAATTATTACATTTTATCATTTATCCTTAATAACATAAGTATAAATTAATGACAGTAAAAATACATGTCAGGATCTGTAACATAAGCAATGGTGTCAGTGAGCCACTCAACAGGAGCAAAGTACACAAATATTTAATTGTGAAGAAGAAGAAGAAGATGTTCAGAATTTTCGTTGTTTTAAAATGAGAGAAAATCCTTCTATATAGACAACAAATGATAGTGTGAACAAATGTTTATTGTGTCTTATCGGAAAGGTTACAACTATTTGGAAAAGTTGCAACCCTTCGGAAAGATCACAACCTTTCATAAAAACCACAACTTTTCATTAAAGTCACAATTTTTCATGAAAATCACGAATTTTCATAAAAGTCGCAAACTTTCATAAAAATTGCAACTCTTCATTAAAGTCGCAAATTTTCATAAAAAGTCACAACTTTTCATGAAAGGGGAAGGCTAGTTTTGAAAATAAATAAATTAAAAGAAAATTCTGGCTTGTGGTGGCGTCATGTAGGCGGGCCTAAGATTCTATTTTATATATATATGATATATGATTTTTGAGATTTTTTTTTCTTAAGCTTCTGGATTTTATTATTTCTAAATTTCTAAAAGGAAGAAAGTCACTTTTGGTCCATAGTTATTTATAGGATCTTTATGATAGGTGATTCAATATATTTAACGTTCAACCACAATAATATAATTAGTGTAATCTCTTAAGTGGATATAGAAATAATATTTTTTCCGTCCATTTTTAATTGTTATGATTTCCTTTTTTTTAGAGTCAAACTATATGAATTTTGATTAATATTTTTACGATGTATTTTTTAATCATATTAATATGCAAAAAATTGCAATGTATAGTTCTTTTTCGTATAATTTTTTAATATATTTAATTTTTTTGCTTAAAATACTGAATTAATTTAATCTAATTTAATTTTGAAAATTAGTCAAATTGACTTTCGAAAAGCGCATATCACAAAGAATCAAAAGTGATTTATTTTTTCAACTCTTTCCTGTGTTACTTATGAATTTACTATTGCAATTTGGCTTGTGAATGTATGTTTGGATCTTAAACTTTATTTTTGTTCTAAATTGATGTTTATTTTTTTGTAAAAACCTGTCCTTTGGTATCGTATCGTAACACTTATTTTCTTTATGATTTGTAAAATTAATGTCTACCTCCTCATTGAAGAATGTCTTCGTGACCGGATCATATGATCAATATAAGCTCAAAGCTTTTTTCGTAACTCCAGAAACTTCTTCGTAGTGGCTCCTTTACATGCCTCATTTCAGAGGTTTCCCTCAAAGTAACTCTATTTCATTCATTTGGTGTCATTGACATAACAAATGTCGTTTCTAATCTTATCTCTTTCTATTTCTTTTCTCTTATAGAAAAGTTCAAAAACCATCGTATAATAATCCAAAAATGACCTTTAAACTTGTCTGTTTCTTTTACTTTGATGCTACAACTTGGACTTGCTCCTATTGACACTTATTAGACACTTCTCTTATGCAGGGAAGCCACATATCCATCAAACCATGGTAACAACATGTCCAGTATAATCCCGCAAGGTGCGAGTTTGGAGAGAGTAGACTATACGCAGACCTTACCCTACCTGGGGTTAGGGAGGTTGTTTTTGATAAACCCTCGGCTCAAGAACAGAAGAAACAAAACAACAACAGCAAGATAAAAGCCACCTAGCCATCAGTTCTCATTTATACATGAAAATTGAGATTCAAGATTCGATACACTAGCTTCAGAAATTATTTCTGGATCAAGATTGTGTACAATAGTTCAGGGAATAGTTCAGTCCAATCATCTGAACACCAGCTACACACCAGTGGCTGCAATCCGTCAACGCACCACTGGCAATTCTTGACCGGTGTCCGTCTTTTCGTAGTTGTGTAAGCAGTGTTCAAGTAAATTGACAGACTTTGTCATGTAACTTGGAACACTTTTCACCAATGCCTATCCTGGATATCTTTCACCTGGATAAGTTGATCCCTCTATTGGTTTTGTTTGTCCACTGCTGTCGTTCACCTTTGGTTCATCCACTCCTTGCCACTGAAAAGAGGAAACAGAATTAAGTTGAAGAAAATGGTCTAGAATTCTACAAGAAAAATAATATACTAAATGGAAACTTGCAAGAAAATGTGACTGATCTAACCCTGAATGCCGAAAGGGTCCATGGGATGATCTCATAGTTCCTACAAGGTGAAGGTGGAGATGGCGGGATCAGTCCATGGATTTTCCTTTCCTTTTGCCACATTTATTTTAAAGGACCAAATTCATATTTCTTTTTAGAAGATGTGTCAGATTGGGTTTAACTTCACTTTCACAGGCTAGAGGGAAATACTTATAGCGAGTAAAGAACGATTTCAGTAGCCTTTCATTTTACCATTCAACGAGATTATTAGTCATTTACATTCTAAATGAACACCACATTTAGTTTACATTGAATTCAATCAAATAAATACCACAATTACCAAATATATATTCAGTATTAAACATCAATAACAAATATGGCAAATATTACCAAATTTCTGTTCTAAAGAAGCAATTCTTAGTACATTTATGGGAGAAACTTCTTGATATATTTCATGCAAACGCAAATATTTGACTTTGGTACATTTAGGTTACCTGCAAAGTAAAACGAAATCTTGTTAAAGATCTCGGGTCTTGGATCAAGAAAGATGTGGTTCGAAGGAGAAGCATTCACAGATTTCCTATAAGAAACGAGCAATTGACTTTGATTACCTCTACCAACAAAGGTTCCGTTGTTATCCAGAGATTCAACCCGACTGCCCATATTGGCACGTTGATTCATTACCATAGGCACTACTAGTTGTAACTAAGCATGAAAAAATAGAGTACAACAAGACATAGAACTAGCATGATCATGTCGGGATATCAGACCAATTTTACCTGTATGCTGATCAATTCATCGGATTCTGAAGAAGCATTAAGACACAGTTTGACTAAGTCTCAAAATGTCCATCAGCAACCGACTGACAGAAGCCTTTATTTCATCTGGTATTACTAGCTGAGGAGGAACTGATTCCAGCGCATACAGAATAATGACCCTCAATACAGCAGCCAAGTGTAAATTTGTCCTATCGGCTTTCCTAACATTCTGACTCACAAACTTGCATGATGCTTTTAAGGCACATTTGCTGCATACCTGAAGTAAAGGCACGTAACATTTTAGATCATAAGGGGTATATAGAAGGAAGGTGGAAGAAAATTTGAGAATGTCCCAAAGAAAATTTTACGTAATCTTATTTGATCTTAGGAGCAGTGAAAAGAAGTGATGAAGTTTCTTAAGAGCAAAAGTGACTCACATTATCTTCTTGAATTCTGAAATATTTACGCAACCTCTTAGCAGATAAAACATTCTGCTTTGCAATAGAAGGGCAACCAAAAAGGGCGACTTTTTTCAGGTCACTGCCAGACAACCATCTGAACAACCAAGTTTAGTAGATTAAGGAACTGAATGAAGAAAGCTAAGGGGCACATAAAGCAGTGTCTAAACTAAATGAAAGAAAAACATCCCGAACACAGCACAAGCGACATGTGGGAATTCGCCAAGATGAACCATTCCAAACGAAAGACAGTATCAGTCACCTTCTCAAGTTCAGAAAAGGGCCAAAAATACCTGTAACCTATTGAAATGGTTCACAAATACCCTCCGCTAACCTTTAGGTCTAAAAGTATCCGTAACGTTTTTCTAGGGGGGCTCAAACATACCTCTGAAACTTATGGATTTGGGTCTTAAAAAAACTTAAAAGGGCAAAAAATACCCCTATCATATTAAAAATGGCTAACAAATACCATTTGTTAACCTTTTGGTCTAAAACTACCCTTATTGTTTTCTTTTGGGCTCAAACATAGCCTTGGAACTAACGGACCAGCCTGGGTCAAATTTGGGTCTTTAAAATAGTCATGTATCATTCTAAGCTTGCCACATTTTCAATATAGGATTAAATTAAAGTCCACTCATTTATTAAAACCCAACCCGTTTTCATTTTACAAATTAATCACCCAATACAATCTTTTCTCCCCAAAGCATCCGTCATTTCCTAGAAGCTTAGATGTGATAGGCGATTTAGGGCTAAACTTTTGTACTTCAAACAGGAGATTGGAAGTTGAAGGATTCTTCTTGAAGAATCAATTTCAAAAGTCTTGTTATTAAGGTAATTCTTTTTACTACTATATATAAAACTTTTTCTATTTTGATTTGATGCACTTGAGCGGAGGCTGTTTTGGAAACAACCTCTCCACCTCCACAAGGTAGGGATAACGTTTCCGTACACTCCACCCTCCGATCCCTCCCAGACCCACAAGTAGGATTCCCCAAAGCATCTGTTATTTCCTCTAAGCTTAGACGTGATAAGTGATTTAAGGCTAAACTTTTGTACTTCAATCAGAAGATTGAGGGTCATAACTTCATTGGATGTTTAAGGATTCTTCTTCATAAATCATTTTCATAGTTATGAAAGAAGAATAGCAATCTCTTGGTGATCTCTACCAAACTGCCCAGCTTGCATACTTTACAAAATCAAGGGCATAGCTATTCTCGAAGCAAGTAATATCAAACTTCTTCCTAGGCAAAAAGTTTGAATCTTTAAAGTATCCTTCATTGTATAAATGAGTCACAAATATCACCATATCAGGTGGAAGCTCTTTGTAGTTTGTACACAGTATGATCCTCAGTAGTCAATGCCGTCAACTTTCTTAAATCTACACTCTCATTATCCTCCTCATCCACAAACAATCCGTTTAACTTTTTACTCTTTCCTTCATTTTCCAACACCCCATTATCATTTCTAGCCTCCATCCTCTATTAGCTTTTCCAATTTTCTTCCTCCATTATCATGAACATTATTCAGTTTACAAACTGTTAGCTTCTATGTTTGCACAAGGCAAAGACAAATACTTCCCATATTTACCCAATAATTAGCATACAAAATTCTATCAAAAATATCATTGTTAAAGATTTCGGTAGGCTAACAAAACACAAATTAGACTAATAAACTTCGATGAATAAACATAACAAACAGAAAACTAATAGTAATAGTAGCAATCAATATGAAAATGGGTGAATGTAAGTAAAGTGATTCTTACCTAACAATTTCTTGGTGATCTCTACCAAACTGCTTAGCTGCATACGTTATAAAATTACGGGGATAGCTATTCTCGAAGCATGTAATGTCAAACTTCTTCCCAGACAGAAAGTTTGAATATTTAAAGTACCCTTCATTGTATAAATGAGTCACAAACATCGCCATATCAGGTGAAAGCTCTGTGTACACAGTATGATCCTCCATACTCAACGGAGTCGACTTTATTGATTTTACACACTTAACCTCCTCATTCATAAACAATTCACGTAATTTCTTACTCTTCCCCTTATTTTCCAATACCCCATCACCATTTCTACCTTCCTTTTCATTTTTCCTCATCTCCAGCAAAACCCTCACTTCTTCCTCCAATTTTTCCAATTTACCCTTCAATTCTTTGTTTTCAGACTTTTCTAACAGACCAACAGCTTCTTGGAAGAAAACACCCAATGGTTTATTTGCTACACTATCTGAACTAGTTGATTCTTTCTGAATCTGAGCTGAAAATGAAAAGGGTCTCCCCAAAAATGATGAAAATTGATATGGGGTTGAAGAATTCAAGCATGTTGATGCTATTGTTAGAAAACGCCAAGAATTGAAATTTCTCAGGTATATCATTGGTGAGTTTTTTGGTAATTTGGTCACTGAACTGAACGATTGATGAGCATATACAGGGAAGATGACGTTCTGCCATTAGAGGGCTTTTGCAAGCAATACATCTATTTGGGCCCAAATAAAACTGCATGGAGATCCTTATGGGTCGGGTTGGGTTAGGGGTTAGTTTTGTTCTTCAATTTTTCACGTTCGATTGGTTAAAATATTTATTTTAATAAAAATAGAGAAAATAAGTTTTACAAGTGATAATCTATGTTGATTCTGTCATATTCATCTTTACTCCATCCTGATAGCTTGTATCTTCGGTATCCACATCTTTAGGTTTTATATTAAATTATTGTTACAATTTTGGTCATATACCGAATTCAAAAAGAAAAATAAGCATGAAATTCCTTTATTTTTCTAGAAATTAAATTTTAAGAAACAATTTACATGAAAAATATATTTTTTTATACCGCAACCTAAAGTTTTTATGTTTTTGTACCGATTGTCTAACAGATTAGTGTTTGATTTTTATTTCTTGTATTTCAGGTACTTAATTTTTTTACTTTTGTTACTTATTTAATGGGGATTTCTAGACAAAAGTATCTTTATCTATCTGAAGCTAATTCGATCGGAGGAGGACCAATGGAAAATGGACCAGAAAAATTTGTTGGAGAAGTAGTTTATATTGGTACCAAAATTAAAACTCTTTACCGAGGACAAAATTTAAGAAGATTCAAGTTGAGGTAAGGTAGTATTAGCTTCATCTGCTTCTTCAACCTACCTATCTATGTAAAGTTCTTTGATAATTAATTATCGCATTCATACTTATGGTGTCATTTCTTCTTATTGATAGGTCAGACAGGAGTATAATTACATACATAAACAATAAAGGTATTTAGAATTTGTGGAGAAGGTATGAGAAGAAGATTACTACTTGTTAGAATTTCAGTATCATATTCTTATAACTTTAACTTAACTTGATTTTTTATTATAAAGTGGTGATCTTCTGAATTTTGAATTTATGCATTATGTACCTAGTATTTCGATAAGCCCTCGGCTCAAGAACAGAAGAAACAAAAAGCAATAACAACAGCAAGATAAAAGCCACCTAGCCATCAACTTTCATTTATATATGAAAAATTGAGATTCAAGATTCAACACACTAGCTTCAAAAATCATTTCTGGAGCAAGATTGTGTACAATAGTTCATTCCAAGTATCTGGAACACCAGTGGCTGCAGTCGTTCAATCCGCCACTAGCAACTCTCGAGGGGTGTCCGTCTTTTCGTAGTTGTGTAAGCAGTGTAATATCAAGTAAATTGACAGGCTTTGTCATGTTACTTAGGACACTTTTCACCACTGCCTCTCCTCGATATCTTTCACCTGGATAAGTTGATCCCTCTATAGGCTTTGTTTGTCCGCTGCAGTCCTTCACCTGTGGTTCATTCCAATCCTTGCCACTGAAAAGATCGAGAAAACAGAACTAAGTTGAAGAAAATGGTCTAAAATTCTACAAGACAACCCATAGACTAAATGGAAACTTGCTAGAAAATGTGATTGATCTTCAATTCGTCGAGACTAAGGTGTTGTTTGGTTCACAGTATAACGTACTAGTATGTTGGGATTAAAAAGGAAAGTCCAGTGAATGAAGCATTCTGCATTCACAGAAGGGCCAAACCCCAAGGGGATGTAGTGTAGTAAGTCTACCATGACACAAGCATTAGAGACTAATGCCAAGACTTGATTGTTTTGTACTGCCAACCAACCACTGCATTAGTCATGCACTCGGAGATTTTTCTTTTCGTATACAACCAACTAAACGGTGCATTAGTTATGTATCCGGGAAACAGAACACTGTATTTACTCAATCCTGGATTAATTATCGTAATACGATCAACCAAACAACCCCTAAATGTTTACGAGAGAAATGAGAAACTGTGATAGAACTTACCGAGCATGAACAGCAGAAATTCCTTGGAAGAACACTTTAGTCACAGCAGGATTAATGTTGGAATCGATCCATTTAGCCCAAGTAGTTAAAGCAATCTTGTATGCTACCATATGGTCCATCTCCTTGTAGAGTTTGTCACCAACTTGAAAATAGTCCCACCTGTGGACAAAAAGAACAGGACAATGTAAAATAACGAAGTTCGGTTTCTAGTAAGTTAGTGAAGAAGAAGTGTACGTTTGTTGGCGTCCAGTATGTATCCACCAATGGTAGCTATTGCAGATCAAGACATCAACTCCTTTCCACAGCTCAGTCTGGCTGAGAGTGTCGAGCTTGAGAACTCGTCCTACTTTCTCGACCACTAAGTCAACGAGAAATCCGTCTTTCAAGAATGTGACTGTGAACTTAAACTCCTTCAGAAGCAAAAAAGAGAGCATGAGAAAGAAGGGAAGAATACATCTCAGAAGTTTCGGAACAAGAAGAGATTTTAGTGTTTATCAAATCCAAAGAAATGTCGGTGTACTCGTGTATGGTCCTCCGAAAATGCAATACTTTCAGAGGATCTGACGCATACCTGGCGACATTTTTGGAGGATCCGAGCAAACATAGACAATAACAAAATGGCATGCTAGCAGCAGGGTAATTACTGAATCTATTTCAAGTATTTTAGCAGCTGATGCTTCTTTATGTCGGACAGAAAATTCATCGTTGGCTAAGTATTCGAAGAACAATTGCAGTTTAACATCTTGGCACTTACCACAACACTAATATATGAAAATTTGCTAAATCAAAGAATCTATCACATATTGGAAGAATTCCAGCAATTAGCCCCTCTGCAGGATGTAAGATTATTTACTAATATGTTATCGATCTTTTAACATGCTAGCATTGTTGAAATTGGGGTCGGATCATATCGAATCATACTAAATCAATTAAATTAGTACCACTTGTTTTTGCAACTTTAGATCCTTGCGAGACAAAAGGAAGCAAATACTTTTTGCAAGTAACAGGAACTTTTAACCTGTCAAAATCACGACTTCTACTCTAATCAAAAGACTAACGGTCCCTATTGAACATAGATTGCCAAACTATGACCAAGAGTTTCGCCTTTTTGAAGTGTCGGTCATGGCCTTTTGAAGCACTAGTCACGTACACACGCCAGGCTTTATAGAGTCAAAAAAGCTGTGATGACTAAAGGTTTGTACTACAGAATGGAGAGTGATGGGAAGAAGGGGCAGCCCTCGATTGGCCCAAACTTTGGAGCACTTTTACCAACAACAACATATATAGGTGTAATCCCACTAGGTGGGGTCTGGAGAGGGTATGATGTACCCAGACCTTACCCCTACCTCGTGGAGGTAGAGAGGTTGTTTCCGAAACACCCTCAGCTCAAGTAACTCATACAAATCAACATTAAAAATAGCCTCATACAAATCAACATTAAAAATAGCATACAGACGCAATGCAAACATAACAAATAATAACGAAATCATTTACATAGAATTCAAGTCTACCAAATAGAAGATGATAGAGGGACAACGATTAAATTGACCTACCGGGAATGAGAGAACGGAACGTTCCTTTGTGCTGTCAAATGTGTAATTAGAATTTGGAACTGCAGCATGAAGCATACATGCAAGTGATTGCCACTGATTACTTCTCAAGGAATCTCCCACAAACATGAAGTGTTTGCCTCTGAAATTTTTCAGAAGATTTTCACCATTGAACCTACATACACCATACATTCAAATTTGTTTATAAAACCATGACATTGCATAATAAATTCGATATCAACCAAATCATCTACCACATAATAACTTTTCGAGGAAGGGGATTCAATTGAATAATCCTTCTCCTTTATTCGAACTTGGAATTGACAATATGAGAAAGCTCATACTTACTGAATTAGTGAAACTATAATACTCCCTTCGTCCCAACTTATGTGACATCTTTTGGATTTTGAGAGTTAAACGAGTTTTTCTTTGACTAGGACATTATTAATCAATGTTATTTATACTACTGTTTTAGTAGTTTCCAAATATATAAATTTTATTTTAAGCAAAAAACTTAATAATTTCATATCCGAATTCGGGTGATATTCAAAAGTTTGACTCAAGCAATGTCACATAAATTGAGATACAACAACAACAATGTGCCAGTATAATCTAACAAGTGATGTTTCGAGAGGGTAGTGTGTACACATCTCAAACGCGCCAACAACAACTACACCTCACTCCTAAACAAGTTACAAGTTAGGGTCGACTATATGAATATCTACATCGTCATTTAAGCTCATTTTATATCATCGTCATACTAACAAAATAAATAAATAAATAAATAAAAACACAAATCATTGGAATTTAAGTGGAACAAAGAAAGAAGTTTCTTACTTTGGGAGGTCACAATCAGTAGGCTGCCATCTATATTTGAGATAAAATTTATCTTTTCTTCCATTTTTTATGCAATTTAGACCTTGGTTTATATATGGACACTTCAAAGAATCATAAATTGGATAAGATTCATCATAAATCCAACTTCCTTCAAAAATATTACAACTCTTCAATTGTTGTTCTTCATAAGATAGTACTATTAATAGATGCAAAAAAATAACAAAAAGGCAATTTTTGGTACTTTTTTTAGTAGACATGGTGAAAAAATTAGAACTCAATTGAGAGCTCTAAAAATTGAGTAAAAAGAAAAAAGGAAAATTGTACTGTTTTATAATAATTTTGTGTGTAGATTTTTGGTGTGTGTCTTTTGTTAGTGGTACAAATTAATTAGTGCACTAATTAGTAAGGTAAGCAACATAATGTGACACACATATATTTGAAGATAAATTTTCAAAATATATGGTCAAATATATATTTAAAGATAAATTTTTAAAATATCTGGTCAAATATATATATTTAAAGATAAATTTTTAAAATATATGGTCAAACATATATTTGAAGAGAAAATTTAAAATCTGATTCAAAATATATAGTCAAACACTACCATAATTTTCAAATATATATATTTAAAGATAAAATTTTAAAATATATGGTCAAACATATATTTAAAGAGAAATTTTAAAAAATTGATTCAAAATGTATAGTCAAACACTACCGTAATTTTTGTTCATTATATCTCATCTCTCCATAATTGAGGTGTTTGTAATGTATTTCATGAGCGAACCCTAGACCCGCCTACGTGGCACCACCACCACAAACCATAATTCTCTTTTAATTTGTTTTATTTCCAAAACTAGCCTTCCCTTTCATGAAAAGTTGTGCAATTTATGAAAAGTTGCGACTTTTATGAAGAGTTGTGACTTTTATGAAGAGTTGTGACTTTTATGAAAGTTTGTGATTTTTATGAAAAGTTACGACTTTTATGAAAAGTTGCTACTTTTATGAAAAGTTGTGACTTTTATGAAAGGTTGTGACCTTTCCGATAAGACACAATAAGCATTTGTTCACACTACCTTTTGTTGTCTATAAATAGAGGAATTTCCTCTCATTTTAAAACAACGAAAATTTTGCACTTCTTCTTCTTCTTCTGGACAGAGAAATAATTGTGTACTTTGCTCCTGTTGAATGACTCACTGACACCATTTTTTTGTATCAATATACTGGTGAATAGAATCGTTCTTTCCTGAGAGGATCTATTCCTTTAAATCTCGGGTGCTAGGGGGGAATAATTTCCTTAAGGGGACACTGTGCATTCAGTGGGCTCGATTTTTTCCATTATGTTTCATTCTATTGTTACATATTCTGGTATGTTTTTAGAGTCATTAATTTATTCTTATATTATTAAATGTTATTTTTGAGTACATGCTTTAAATTTTGTTGTTTATGTTTCTGCAATATTATTGTTATAAGTATTTGTTAGTACATATTAAATAAAAAACGTTAATTGAGTATTCAAGCAAGTGTTTTCTACTAGAATTGTTGAAGGTACAATAAAAAAAAAACCTTACAAATCTCTAATTTGTTCATCAACAACGTCATTTCTTCACATACAACTTACAAGGATGAAATTTTGTGTTCTTTAGAAAATCCTCTGAGAGTTAATAACTTTGTATACCCATATTTTTTTGTTTTTATGTTGTTGTTATATATTTTTACTGAATTTTATCACTGGATATTATGAGTACATTAAGGATTGAAAGTTGATTGAAGTGTTCGTCAATTTTTTGAGGTATGTTATTTTAAAACATGAGAACTTTTCTGGTTAGAATGATTTGTTATCATCATTGGATATCTCATAGTTTACTCCCTTTAATGTATGTTTTTTTCTCGCTGTTTTGTTGTCTCCTCAAAATTGTATTGATTATTTTTCGTTTGGTATGTATATGATCTCACTTGGACAAATATTTCGTCCTTTTAATGTTTTTCTTTTTTTCCTTCTCATTAAGCTCTACTAAATATTTTTTGTGTGAGTTATGACTATTTTCAACAAGCTTAATTTGAAGAATATGAAACAAAACCTGCTCTAAATAAAAGTAATATCTTAAGCTACAAAAGATATGTCTATTAACATTGATTTGTTGTCCTTTATGTCCCAGGTCATTGCTGAGCATTTGAGTTATCTAGGTTAGACTCATTTTTAATATTTTAATGTTCGAGAATATTTCTTTAACATGAGTCTAGAATCCAACATTTTAATCTACTTGTACTTTCATAATGCAACAACTATACATACATATTTCTGAAAAAGTCGTAAAGTTACATTGATGAAGCATCTAGAAGGGCCTTTAGAGCAGCAGTTTAATGAACAATGAATTTCTAAAAGGGTCAACAATATTATTTTGCTGTTATTTCAAATTTATTTTTCTCCTTCTATAAATTTTGTTAGAGTAACAAAGTAACAATAACGAAATGTGGTGAACGTTTGACCTCAGACAAGTAGATTGTCTCTAAAAAAAATTATTTATGTTGTTGTGGTGTACATTTTAGCAGTCTTAACTTATTTATAACTAATATTGATTATCGAAAACTTTTATATAATTTGTTTTTAACAAGGAGTTATTCTAACCATAAAATTATCAGTTCTATATTTTTCATGTACAAAAAAATAGAAAAAAATATGCTTAATCGCTACATAAAAACATCACTCAGTTTTAACAAGACAATTATATCATCAAACATATATTATGATATTTTTAATCATTCATTATATATTTAAAATTCTTGAGATATGTGATAATGTCAAATCATTTAATTTCTGTTGAAATGTTCTTCAACCTACTAAAACTTACTCTTTTTTTTCTCATAATAGTCGATTATTAAAAAGACTGTTCAAAAGCTTAGAAAGATTATTTATGCTCGCGCGGGTAAATTACCTAGTTACTACTAAAATATTAATAAGAAAAGAATAAATAACTTTGTCTTGAACTTCTAAAATTACAAAAAAAAATATAATCAAATAACTATAAATCACGACAGATAATTTTGAATAAAAAGAGTATTTATCTATTTTACTTCTTCTTTTAGTCTTTTTTTTTTTTAAAAAAAAAAAATTTAAAAATTTAGTAATGATTTTTAAATGTCAACATTCCATATAACATATTAAAATCACAATACTAGAAAATATTTTGACATATTATAAATAACTTTAATTTAAGATCATAAAAAAAATTAAAAATACATTTAAGATGTTATATCCAATCGAATTAGAACACATAAATTAAAATAAAATAAATATTGGAAACATTATCCTTGTCATGTGATTTATTCTTTCACTAAATTAAATAGATAGAACCAATACATCCTCAATATTAACGAATATGGCAAGTATGACCAAATTTCTGTTCTAAATAAGTAAATTCTTAGTACATCCATGGGAGGAACTTCATGATATATTTCCTGCAAATACAATTATTTGACTTCAGTACATTTAGGTTATCTGCAAAATTGAACGAAATCTTGTTGAAGATATCGGATCTTGGATCAAGAAAGATATGTTTCGAAGGAGATGCATTTACAGTTTTCCTATAAGAAACGAGCAATTGACTTCGATCACCTTGACCAACTAAGGTTCCGTTGTTATCCAGAGATTCAACCCCAACGCCCATCTTGGCACGTGGATTCATTACCTGAATACCATAGGCACTACTAGTCGTGAATAAGCATGACAAAATGTAGAGCAACCAGGCGTAAAACTAGCATGATCATGTCAGGATATAAGCACCTCACTGACAATGAGACCAATTTTACCTGTATGCTGCTGATCAACTCATCGGATTCTGAAGAAGCGTTTAAGATACAGTTTGACTAAGTCTCAAGATGTCCATCAGCAATCGACTGACAGAAGCCTTTATTTCATCTGGTATTACTAACTGGGGAGGAACTGATTCCAGCGCATACAGAGTAATAACCCTCATTACACCAGCCAAGTGTAAATTTGTCATATCGCCTTTCCGGAGATTCTGATTCACAAACTTGCATGATGCTTTTAAGGCACATTTGCTGCATACCTGAAGTAAAAGCACGTAAAGTTTCAGGTCATAAGGGGAATATAGGAGAAAGGTGGGAAGAAATTCGAGAATATACCAAAAAAGGAAATTTTACATAATCTTATTTGATCTTAGGAGCAGAGAAGGGAAGTGATGAAGTTTCTTAAGAGCAAAAGTGACTTACATTATCTTCTTGAATTCTGAAATATGTACGCAACCTCTTAGCAGATAAAACATTCTTCTTTGCAATAGAAGGGCAACCAAAAAGGGCGACTTTTTTCAAGTCACTGCCAGACAACCATCTGAACAACCAAGTTTAATAGATTAAGGAACTGAATGAAGAAAGCTAAGTGTATAAAGCAGAGTCTAAACTAAACAAAGAAAAACATCCCGAACACAATACAAGCGAAATGTGGGAATTCGTCAAGATAAACCATTCCAAATGAAAGACAGCATCAGTCCATACCTTTCAAGTTCGGAAAAGAGCCAAAAATACATGTAACCTATTTGGTTCACAAATACCCTCCGTTAACCTTTAGGTCTAAACGTACCCATAACGTTTTTTTGGGGGGCTCAAACAAACCTCTGAAACTAATGGATTTGGGTCTTAAAAAAACATAAAAGGGCCAAAATACCCCTAACGTATTGAAAATGGCTAACAAATATCATTTGTTAACCTTTTGGTCTAAAAGTACCCTTAACGTTTTCTTTTGGGCTCAAACATAGCCCTAAAACTAACGGACTAGTCTGGGTCAAATTTGGGTCTTTAAAATAATCACGTGTCATTTTAAAGCTTGCCACATTTTCAATATAGGATTAAATTAAAGCCCACCATTTATTAAAAACCATACCCGTTTTCATTTTACAAATTAATCACCCAAAACAAGTGAAGGGTGTTTCGCAAAAAACCTCTCCACCTCCACAAGGTAGGGATAACGTTTCCGTACACTCTACACCCTTCCCAGACCCACTAGTAGGATTCCCCAAAGCATCCGTTATTTCGTCGAAACTTAGAGATGATAGGCGATTTAGGGCTTAACTTTTGTACTGCAAACCGGAGATTGTCATAACTTCATTAGATGTTGAAGGATTCTTCTTCATAAATCATTTTTGAAGTCTTGTTATTAGGGTAAAAAATTTAATGCTTTATATGAAACTTTTTCTATTTTGAAATAATGCATTTGAGCCCATGGTTTTTCGGAAACATCTCTACCTCCACAAGGCAGGGATAAGGTTTGCATACTCTCTACCCTCCCCAGACCCACTTGTAGGATTACATTGGGTACAATGTTGTTTTTTGTATGAAACTTATTATGGTTTGGGATTTCTATATTCTTGGCCATCGATAAAAAAAAATTACTCCAATCATGTTGAAGCAATGCTTTCTATTGATGCTAATTTTTTTACTCCATCTGTGTTGAAGATTTTAATAGCTTTGTTTACTACTCTCTCTGTCCCAATTTGTGTGACGCCCTTTCCTTTCAAGTCTGTCCCAAGAAGAATGTCACATTTCTATAGTTAGAGAAATAACTTAACTTTAATATTTCACCTTTACCCTTAGTAAAAGGATTTATAGTCATACAAAGATCTAAGGTTTATTTTAGACGACACATTTTAAAGTCCTCCCTTTTTTCTTAATTTTGTGCCAAGTCAAATGGTGCCTACATAAATTGGGACGCAAGGAGTAATTCTTTTTCGTATGTGGTCCTTGATTTGTGGTTATTGAATTGGTGGATGGGGGTTATTTATTTATATGTGGTCCTTTTCTTTGTTGTATGTCGTTAGATTCCAATAAATAAAATTATTTATGTATATATGTGGTGTGGAGTTAACGATAGGTTTCAGGTTTGGAGACACATTCTAGAGAGACTAAAGGGTTGAGGTTGAGCAAGACCAAGACTGAATACTTAGAGTGTAAGTTCAGTGAAGCTACGCATGAGGTCAGCATAAAAGTGAGGCTTGATGCTCAAGAGAGGATGTTCCTAGTATATAGGATCATTAATTCAAGGTAATAGGAAGATCGACAAGGATGCCACACATCATATTAATGCGGGATGAGCAAAATGGAGGCATGTTTTCGGAGTCTTGTGTGATAAGAAGGTACCGCCAAAATTTAAAGGTAAGTTCTATAGAGTGGTGGTTAGATCGACTATGTTGTATGAGATAGAGTGTTGACCAGTCAAGAAATCATATGTTTAGAAGATGAAAATTGCAAAGATGAGAATGTTGAGGGTGATGTGTAGGCATCCTCAGAGGGATAAAATTAGGAATGAATATATCTAGGACAAGGTAGAAGTTGCCTAACAAGTGGATAAGATAAGGGAAGCGAGGTTGAGATGGTTTGGACATGTGAAGTGGAGAAGTTAGATGCCTAGTGAAGAGGTGTGAGAGGTTGGCAATGATTGGCATTAAGAGAGGTAGAGGCAGGTCGAAGAAGTATTGGGAGAGGTCATTAGACAAAGACATGGTACATCTTGAACTTATTGAAGACATGACCTTAGATAGGAGGTATGGAGGTCACAGATTAGGATACAAGGTTAGTTGATAGTTGAGTGTTCTCTCGCTTTCCTTAGGTATAGGATTGGTGGTCATACTTGAACCTTCTTTCTTACCGGTGGTATGAGCATTATTATCGTAATTTCTTGTTCTTCGATCTCGATTATCACATGTGCTTTTTGTGCCTTGGTTATCACATTATTTTGTTGTCATTACTACTCTTTCCTCAGTATGTTGTGTGTTTCTCCCATTTCACATTATTTAATTGTTGTTACTGCTCTCATTTATGTACTCCCTTTTTCAAATTGCTTTATTTTAAGCCGATGTCTAGCAGAAACCTCTCTATCTCTACGAGGTAGGGATAAGGTCTGCATACAGTCTACCCTCCCCAGACCCCATTTGTGGGATTACACTAGGCATGTTGTTGTATATCTCTGGTGTAGTCCCTATTTCCTTTTTTTTATGGCTTGTATGTGCTAGTTTCAAAAGAATGAATAAAAATGTGGACTTAATTTTTAATCATGGGGTATTTGGGTTCGAAAATCTCGCTTGATCTATAATAAAAGATGGTACACATGTGGCAAGGGTATGATGTAGACCTATTGTCATATATTGATATATGTTGAGAATACAAGGAAAAACTAAGGTTTAGTGAGGTGAAGCACTTGTTAGTTACATGGCCACCTAGTAGGTTTTATGTATTGGGGGTATTAGAGCCCTTCTATATTTGTTGTGTAGTGAATTCAATGTATTAAACAATTTACTGTAGATGAGGTTGAAGAGATGCGATTGCACCTAGTACATCTACGGTACATGAAGAAACTTCAGTATGATGAATAATACTAGAAGCAATTCATACATGTCGATCTACCAAAATCTTTCAACAATTACATTTCTAATATAACTTAGTTTGCTAATTATAGAAAAAAGGGGAAAGCATTTGTCTTTGTCTATGCTTATAGAAGCTGACATTTCGTAAACTTGATATTGATTATGTTGTGGTGATCTCTACCAAACTGCCAAGCTTCATACTTTACAAAATCAAGGGCATAGCTATTCTCGAAGCAAGTAGTATCGGACTTCTTCCTAGGAAAAAAGTTTGAATCTTTAAAGTACCCTTCATTGTATAAATGAGTCACAACCATCACCATATCAGGTGGAAGCTTTTTGTACAAAGTATGATCCTACATAGTCAATGCGTTGACTTTCTAAACATTATCAGTTTACAAACTGTTAGCTTCTATGTTTGCACAAGGCAAAGACAAATACTTTCCATATTTACCCAATAACTAGCATGCTGAATTCTTTCGAAAGTGTCATTGTTAAAGATTTCAGTAGATTAACAAAACACAAATTAGACTAATAAACTTCAATGAATAAACGTAACATGCAGAAAACAAATAGTAGCCATCAATGTAACTAAATTAATCCTTACTGAGCAATCTCTTGGTGATCTCTACTAAACTGCTCAGCTGCATACTTTACAAAATCATGGGCATAGCTATTTCCGAAGCAAGTAATATCAAACTTATTCCTAGGCAAGAAAATTGAATCTTTAAAGTATCCTTCATTGTATAAATGAGTCACGAACATCACCATATCAGGTGAAAGTTCTTTGTATACAGTATGATCCTCCAAACTCGACAGCGTTGACTTTCTTGATGCACTCTTAACCTCCTGATTCAAAAACAATTCATGTAATTTCTTGCTCTTTCTCTCATTTTCTGACACCCCATTAGCGTTTCTAGCTTCCTCCTTCCTATTAGCTTTCGCATTTTTCCTCTTCTCCATCAAGACCCCCCTCACTTCTACCTCCAATTTTCTCAACTTACACTTCAATTCTTTGATTTTAGTTTCATCCTCAATTTCTGATTTTTCGGACTTTTCTATGAGGAGAACAGCTTCTTGAAAGAAAACACCCAATGGTTCTTTGCTACTCTATCTGAACTAGTTGATTCTTTCTGAAACTGAACTGAAAACGAAAAGGGTCTCCAAAAAGATGATGAAAATTGATATGGGGTTGAAGAGTTCAAGCATGCTGATGGAAGAATTGTTAGAAAACGCCAAGAATTGAACTTTCTCAGGTATATCATTGGTGGGTTTTTTGGTTATTTGGTCACTGAACCATAGATGAGCATATAAAGGGAAGATGAGGTTCTGCCATTAGAAGGGTTTTAGGGGTTTTGCAAGCAATACATCTACGGCTTACCGCTGCGGACTCTAATTTGTATTCGGTTGGGCCAAAACAGAAGTACATGAAGTTCCTTATGGGCTAAATTCCCAAGTTTTTGCACAGATTGTCCTTCAAACGGACTAGTGTTTAATTTTTGTCTCTTTTTTATTTCAGGTGTTCAATTTTTCCTCTTGCTGCTGATTTAATGGGAATTTCTGGACCAAAGTCTAGATCTGATTCAGTCGAAGGAGGATTTGTGGACAAAAATGGACTGAGAGGATTTGTTGAAGGCGGAGTTGGTATTGGTACCAAAACATCTCTGGCACTGGCACTTGAGAAGATTCGAGGAGAGATGAGGTACTGTTAGATTCCACTGCTTCTTTAACCAGCCTAAATGAAGTTCTTCGATTATAAATTACCTCGTCTATACTTATGATGTGATTTCTTTTTATTGGCAGACATGTGCGCCGTGAAGTGCAGGCAGAATATGGAAGGATATTAGACTTTCTGGAGAAAGTATGAAAGGAAGAAAAGTTTTTGTTAGATGTTCAGATATCTTTTTCTTGTAGATTTGACATGACACGATTCTTCTTATTGCAGGGTAACGATTCTCTGGATTTCAAACTTGAGAATTTTGTTTCACCTGGGGGAGCAATCCACCTCACAGAAATGTAAGGAAAAGAAGCGGAAACGTGTGGAATGATGATGAAAAACAAACCACAGGTAAAAAGGAAGAAAAAGAAAACTGAAGAATAAGTGTTCCCGCAAGCACATCATTTATTGATGTATTGGGCATTGGATGGAACGTTTAAGTAGAACAATGATGTCATTAGACAGTGGCTAGTGCTTTGTAATGCAATTCAGGATTCTGTTAGTTAACAGATATTTGCTTGATCTTTTTAATCATACTATGGATGCTTTATCATTCTCCAGTGAAAAGTTTTGCTAATTATCTTTTACATGTTTTAAGACAAGGGATTCCAACTTATAGTGCACCACACATGCTGAACTGTTGCCCATGTATTGTTGGTAAAGAGTATTAGGTGGGTTGCTTTGAAAAAACTTCCAATTTCTATACAACGAGACAAGATATGTATAGTAAATATAATGGGAAGTTTTGCTTCAAGGAAAAAGTAGTTGAAATTTAATTTTATAAAAAAGAAGTAGAATAATTATCAAGCTAACTTTTGCCTTGTGAGACAAAACTCGTATACAACGAGTATTAGGGAAAGTTTTACGTCGAGGCAAAGTAGTTAAATTTTTATGGAAAAAAAAAAAGAAACAGGACAATCAATAATCATCAAGCTAAGTTTTGTCTTATGAGGTAAATCTTGTACACAACGAATCAAGATATGCATAGTGTATATAATAGGAAGTTTTGTCTCTTTGAAAAAATAGTTGAAATAAAACTAGTCTTATTAATTAAATAGCTAAAAATCTCTATAATTTGCCATTGTTGATACTTCAGCTCCTGGGTTTGAAATCTGAAGGAGTAGAGAAAGATGAAGTTACGAAAGAAGATGAATTGGGAAGAAACCTAAGCAATGGGCATAGGAGGGGTAATTTTCGTCCACTTATTATTAACTTAAAGTGTGAAAGGACAAAAAAAGTTATGTGGCATTTGTGCCAATGACCCTAAAAAATTCCCCCTAAAATTTTGGCTCGTTATTTTTTTGCAATGCTAGTTGTTTAGTAAATGATTTAATTTATTCGTAATTCATAGACTTTTAAATCGTTCCAGTGCAGATGCAAAACAGCATCACTTCATACCATTTCAAGTTCAGAAAAGGGCCAAAGATACGCCTAACATATTGAAAATGGCTCACAAATGCCCTACGTTAACCAATTGGTCTAAACACACCCTTAAGTTTTTGTCTATAACATACCTGTGAAACTAACTGACCAAGCTAGGTCAAATTTGGATCTTCAAAATAGTGGAAACAAGACAAAAATACCCCTAACGCATTGAAAATGGCTCACAAATACCCTTTGTTAACCTTTTGATCTAAAAATACTCATTAACATTTTTTTTTGGGCTCAAACATACTGCTGAAACTAACGGACCAGCATGGGTCAAATTTGGGTCTTAAAATAGTCATGTGTCGATCTAAGCTTGCCACGTTTTTTATTCAGGATTAAATTAAAACCCACTTATTTATTAAAACTCAACCTGTTTTCATTTTAAGAAATTAAACATCCGATACAATCTTTTCTCCCCAAAGCATCCGTTATTTCCTAGAAGCTTAGAGGTGGCAGGCGATTTAGGGCTAAACTTTTGTACTTCAAACGGCAGATTGTGCGTCATAACTAATGTTGAAAGATTCTTCTTGAAGATTCAATTCCAAAGTCTTACTATTAAGGTAAAAAAAATTAATGCTTTATATGAAACTTCTATTTTTATTTGATGCATTTGAGCCCAGAGTTCAAAAAAATCATCTTGGAGATTGTTAGTCTTTCAAAAACAGTTTCTCAGTCTCCACAAAGTAGGAGTAAGGTATGTGTACACTCTACCCTCCATAGATCCCACTTGTAGGATTACACTGGGTATCTTGTTGTTGTTTGTATGAAACATTTTATGGTTTGGGATTATATATTCTTGTAGGGGTGTGTAAAAACCGAACCGACTAATAAATCGAACCGAAAAAAGTGTTATTGGTTTATTCTTATTGCGTTATAGGATTAATGGTTATTTAATGGTTTTATAAAAAAAATTATTAGGTTATCAATTCAATATTGATTTTTTAATGTTGGGTTTACCGATAACCTATTAAGAATATAATAGTTAACTATTTTAATTTTTAGGCATACATAAATATCAAACAAAAAATATTAATATAATCATTATATTAGACTATAACTATTACGACCCTACAAAATTAATATTACTTAATCTGCTCTCTGCATTTACCCTTTAGGTCTTAGTATTAATTTAGTCTATAGGTTCACAACATCAAAACCTAAAGAACTAAGAACGGCGGCGGCTAGGATTTGCAACGACAACGGCAAGGGCTAGGCAACTGCTAGGTTTGTGAATTGTGAGTATTTGCTCTACTTTTACTACACTAAGCAAATTTTTGCACTCAATGAATAATTTGATTTCTCTCTTTATTATTTCGCAACAAATTGTTGGACAAGTCGTATATTTGTTTTGAAAGCATTTTCTTGTCGATTAAACCAAAAATTGAACCGTTAAAGACCGAAAATCGATAACAAATATCTTATTGGTTTGGTTATCAGTTTAGCATATTTAAAAATCGAAAACCGATAAACAGAACCGATGATACTTAAAACCGAACCGAATCGACCAATACACACCCTTGTATTCTTGGCCTTCGATAACTATTTTTTACTCCAGTAGTGTTGGTTTTTAATGCTTTTTGTTGAAGCGGATATTTTTTACTCTATTTATGTTAAAGCTTTTAATTGCTTTGTTTACAATTCCCTTTGTCCCAATTATGTGGCACCTTTTCCTTCTATGATTGTCCCATGAAGAATGTCACCTTTCTATAATTAGAAATAACCCAACTTTCAAATTCCACTTACTCTTAATGAAACAATTTAAAAGCCACACAAATATCTAAGGTTTATTCTAGAAAACACATTTCAAAGTCCTTTTCTCTTAAACTTTATGTCAACTCAAATGATGCCACATAACTTGGGACGGAAAGAGTAATTCTTTTTTTGTATGTGGTCCCTTCTTGATTTGTATGGTTATTGAACTGGTAGATGGGGTTATTTATTCGTTTATGGTCCCTTTATTTGTTGTATGTCGTTAGATCCAATATTTTTTCAATAATAGTGGTGTTAGCCGTTTGGACCAGTTTTCGCTCACCTCAACTAATTCCACGAAATACTTGTCACCTCCCACCAGCAACAGGTAACTCTGCCCACCAAGGCTAAGACACATGGGAAGAAATCACCTAGTGTTTTTGTTTCTGCTAGGATTTATGTTTTGTTATTGACCGTGGTGTCCACACTAGCTTTTGCATACCTCAACTAATTTCACGGGATACCTACCACCTCTCACTAGCAACGGGGTCTCTGCTGAGATTTGAACCTCAGACCTCATAATTCCAATACTTTTTTATTTTTGTATATCTCTGATGTGGTCCCTATTTCCTTTCTTTTATGGCTTGCATATGCTAGTTTCGGAAGAATGAATGAAAGGCATACTTAATTTTTAATTATGGTGTAATAGGGTCCAGAAACCTTAGTTCATCTATATTAAAAGATGGATACACGTGTGGCATGGGTATGATGTAGACCTATTGTCATATATTGAGATTTGTCATATATTGAGATTTGTTGAGAATATAAGAAAAGGCTAAGGTTTAGTGAGATGATGTAGTTGTTAATTACGAGGCCACATGGTGGTTCTATGTATCGGAGATGTTAGAATCCTTAAATATTTGTTGTGTATCGAATTCAATGTACTAAACAATTTGCACTAGATGAGGGTGAAGAGAATGTTTGCTCCTAGTATTATTGATCATAGCAAAGTTTCTTCTAGCACTATAGATTAGTGTTGTAACTAATATGAGGGGAGAATTCAAGCTTAAAATGTTAAGAGTACCACTTGACTGAGGTACATAGATGGAACTCTAAGGAGACTTATATACTGGTTTATGTGCCATCCAGCCCTACTAATGGTCTCAACCCCATCTTCAAAGCCATGTTTCATGGCTTGGAAGCACACATACATCCTAAGAAATCTTCTTTTACCTTCTACCAGAGGTTCCTTGGATATATTTAGCACCACATCAGAATCAGGATTACTCTCTCTCAATTCTTGGGCATATACCACTTCTCCAAAACAACCCTCTTAACTCTTTTCATCTTTAACTTGCTAACATTAAGCTTGAATTCTCCCTCCCAGTCTCCCCTCATATCTTTGATCTTCTCATATCATTGCTCTAATACTTAGGACTATTCTGGACTTTTCTCCTAAAGTATTGTGCTAAAGTTTGAGCATCACCTCCATGATTCTGGTAACTTGGATTACAATGGTGATTTAGAGTTCAAAGTCTTGATCTTAAAAAGCTTGGTTTTGCCCATCCTTAAATATAAAACGCTTGAAGGGACATTAAACGTCGCATTTATATCAAAACATTTTGTGTCACTCTTTTCTATCTTCGAACTCTTACCATTAGCAATTGCATATAACTCTTCTAGCTTCTGGATATCTTTACAATTCATACTTTTTCTAATCTTTGTACTTGTCTAATTTTTCATTGATTTCTTTAGTCCTTTCCCTTCTAAACACCTTGAACTCCTCACTATATTAATCTCTAAATGCAGGGTCACATGTGTATCCGTCTTTTAGTATAGATCAAAACTGAGGTTTCCGGACCCAAATTCCCCCATAATTGAAAATCAACTCAGCATTTTCATTCATTCTAAGGAAACCAACACATGCAAGCCGTAAAAGAAAGGAAATAGGAACCAGTCCGGTGATATGAGAACACAAAAAGATATTGGATCTAATGGCATACAATAAACAAAGGGACCACGAACGAATAAATAACCCCCAACCACGGGTTCAATAACCATAAATTTCCAACAAATAAATCAAGAAGGGACCACATACGAAAAAGAATTAGTAAACAAAGCCATGATTCTAAAATATACAAGTAGTTGTATTAGATTAGTGAAGTATGTGAGCAGAGAGAAGATATGACTCTTTCACTAGACAGTGTCCACGAAGCCTTCAATTCTACGGCTATCATATCTGCTAAGAATTTTTGGTAGACAATTTTGTGCATAAAAAGAGAGCCATTTGTAATCTGTTGCTGATCAATCTGGTACAGGTGTGTAAGATGAGTTCTTACACGTTAGACAGTCTGATGATTTTATAAAGCAGTTACTCTCTTTTTCTATCCCTTTTCTGCTCATGAAAAAAAAATATGGGAAAGGGATATAATGGTGTCACTCATATCACTTAAGACATCACAAATCTAGGACGTCACATTTGGTATGGCGTACTGAAGTCTGCCCAACATTTTTCTATACTGGAAGAATCCAAAAGAATGATTTATTCCCCAAACGCCGCAACATCATCAACGATTCGACGTTATCAGTTAACCAACAGTCAGCTTCTATCTTTGCATAAGATATAAGCAAATAATTCCTTCTTTTTTATTCAACAATTAGCATACTGAATTCATTGTTGAAGATTTAGGTAGATTAACAAAACACAAATCAGACTAACAAACTTCAACGATTAAACAACGTAACAAACAGAAAACAAATAGTAGCAATCAATATGTAAATGGGTGAATGTAACTAAATTGATTCTTACTTAGCAATCTCTTGGTGATCTCTGCCAAACTGCTCAGCTGCATACTTCACAAAATCACGGGCATAGCTATTCTCGAAGCAAGAAATATCGAACTTCTTCCTAGGCAAAAAGTTTGAATCTTTAAAGTACCCTTCATTGTATAAATGAGTCACAAACATCACCATATCAGGTGAAAGCTCTTTGAACACAGTATGATCCTCCATGCTTAACGGTGTCAACTTCCTTGATTTTACACTCCTAACCTCCTCATTCATAAACAATTCATGTAATTTCTTACTCTTCCCCTCATTTTCTGACACCACATCACCATTTCTAGCTTCCTCCTTATTAGCTTTCTCATTTTTCCTCTTCTCCCGCAGAACCCTCACTTCTTCCTCCAATCTTCTCAATTTACACTTCAATTCTTTGTTTTCAGTTTCATCCTCACTTTCTGATACTTCAGATTTTTCTAAGAGACCAACAGCTTCTTGAAAGAAAACACCCAGCGGTTTCTTTGCTACACTATCTGAACTTGCTGATTTTTTCTGAGACTGAGCTGAAAACGAAAAGGGTCTTCCCAAAGATGATGAAAATTGATATGGGGCTAATGAATTCAAGCATGTTGATGCTAATGAGTTTGGGGGAAGTTGAAGAACTGTTAAAAAACGCCAAGAATTGAATTTTCTCAGGTATATCATTGGTGGGTTTACTGGTAATTTGGTCACTGAACCATTGATAAGCATATACAGGGAAGATGAAGTTCTGCCATTAGAGGGGTTTTAGGGGTTTTGCAAGCAATACATGTAGGCTTACAGCTGCGGAATTGTATTGGGTTGGGCCAAAATAAAAGTACATGGAGTTCCTTGTGGGTTAGGGGTGTTGTTCCATTTTATGTTCAGTTGGTTAAAATATTTTAAATATATATTTTTTATTTAAAATTGAGTGAAATAGTTTTCTAAAGATGAAAATAGGGAAAATAGGTTTTAGAAGTGATAGTTTATTGTTGATTGTATCTTTTCATCCTCTAACATACTTCATCTTTATTCCATCTCGTAACTTATATGGATTGTCCCTCAAAAAAGTGATGTTTAATTTTTATTTTTGTATCTCAGGTATTAAATTTTTGCTTCTTGTTACTTATTTAATGGGGATTTCTGGGCAAAAGTATCTTTATCTATCTGAAGCTAATTCGATCAAAGGAGGACTAGTGAAAAACGGACCAGAAAAAATTATTGAAGGTGAAGTTGATGTTGCTATCAAAAAGAGGACAAAATTTGAGAAGCGTCAAGCAGAGATGAGGTAGTGTTAGCTTCATATGCTTCTTCAACCTACTTATTTACGTGAAGTTCTTTAATTATAAATTATCATATTCATACTTATGGTGTGATTTCTTCTTATTGACAGAGAGGAGTATAATTTCATTCAGCAACAGAAAAGATATTTAAAATTTATCGAGAAGGTATGAAAAGAAAATTACTTCTTATTAGATATTTAGATATTATTTTCTTATAACTTTGACATGACTTGATTCTTTCTATTATAGGGTGGCGATCCTCTAGATTTCAAATTCATGTATGCTGCACCTAGAAGTCTATTGAAATCATTGGAATGCAATAAAAAGAAGCGAAAATTGGTACATGTTGATGATGATAAAGCATAAGCCAAAGGTAAGAAGAATATGATTGAAGAATAAGTGCTTCAGCAGACACATTCTTAGTATTAACATATTGAACGTTGGATGAAATGTTTAAGTTGTGAAATAATGACATTAGTCGGTGACTAATGCTCTGTAATGCGATTTAACATTATGTTAGTTAACAAATGTTTGTTTAAACCTTTTAAACATATCGTTGATGTTTTATTTTTATATGCAATTTTTGCTAATTATATTTTATATGTATTGAAGCATAAATGATTCCAACTTATAGTGTATCACAAGTGTTGGAATGCTGACCTTGTCTAAAATTCTTAAGTTTTACCGTATGAGGCAAAATTTACATACAACAAGGCATGATATATATACATTATGTTTATAATGAAAAGTTTTATCTCAAGGTAAAAGTAGTTGAAATTCTATATCAAAAAAGTAAAATAGTTATCGAGTTGATTTTTGCGTTGTGTTACAGGCGAAACTTGTATACAACGAGTAAGTATATGTATAATGTGGTTAATGAAAGATTTTGCTTCGAGAAAAAAATAATCAAAAATTTATTTCATAAAAAAGTAAAATAATTATCGAACTAAATTTTATCTAATAAGGTAAATTTTGTATATGATGAATTAAGATATACATTCTATATAATAAGAAGTTTTGTCTGTTTGAAAATGTAAATCAAAATAAAATTAGTCATTGAATAGTTTTAAATATTTAGAATTCACTATTATTGATACTTGCAACCAAAATAAAATCATGTTTGTTTTTAATCACTAAGCTTAATTCTTGTTTAAATTTTTCCAATTGATTTCTTTAATTATACACATGAAATGTCATTTGATACCATTTCTAAACAAAAAGGAGTGTACACCACATACTATCATATATTAGTTAGATATATATTTCAATAAATAGTTGGTAATATGATATATAAATACTCGATAGTTTATATATGAAATTAGTAAAAAAACAATTTGCTTGTGCATATTTTTTTTTATAAGGATAACAGTAAAATAAATATACATAAAGTAGCACGTTTTTGCGAGTTTCCTATCTAAATAATCAAATATTCACTTTTTCTTAGCAGTGTGAAAAAATCGAACCGAAAAAGTGCTATTAGTTTATTGCTCTTAGATTAATGATTTTTTAATGATTTTTATAAAAAAAAATTATCGGGTTATCGATTTGGTTTTGGTTTCTTAATATTGAGTTATTGGATAAACAGATAACTCATTAAGACTACAGTAATTTACTACTTCATCCATACATAAATATTAAATATTAATCTCAATACTTTACTAGTTATTATCTTAGCCTTTTCGCCTTCTATTTACACTTTATGGTGACTTTGAGTTTACAACTTCATATTATACAAAACGTCAAAAAATAAAGTAAGAACACTATTCCTCTTAATTTTTCTTTATGTTACACTTGTAGTTCTTTTCATGTTAGCTATTATTGTTATCTTGTTGCGTCAAATTGTTGAAGTCATATATTTGTTTTATAAACATTTTATTATTGGTTAAATCGAAAACCAAAAATCGATAAAAAAAATATCTTATTGATTTAACACATTTAAGAACTGAAAATCGATAAATCAAACCAATAATAGATAAAATCGAACCGAATCCACCGATATACACCCTTATTTCTACCTAAAATATCATCAACTAGATATCTTAATTATCAATTTATTTATTCCAATTATATTTCAAGTAGAAAAACGAGATAGTTCAAATAAAAAACTAGCAATAAAAAAAATTTCATATAAAAAATCAAAGATGTAACTTTCATGTTCAATACTCAAAGACCACACAATACTAAGAAGAGGAGAAAAACAATTCTCCTCATATTTCATCAATTCATCTTTGCAAATGGAAACCAATTTTTTGATTCCATTTTTCACAATTTTCATCCAATTGATGGCTACTCATGTGAAACCTCAGATCATCGAGTCCCAATTGAATTTTCCTAGCTGTCCGGCGACTGATCCGGCACTTAATTACCGGCCGGTCATCGGAATTGTTAGTCATCCCGGCGACGGAGCTTCCGGTCGTCTCAACAACGCCAGTGATGTCTCATACATAGCTGCTTCTTATGTCAAGTTTGCTGAAATGGCTGGTGCTAGAGTTATCCCGATTATATATACAGAGCCTCCTGAAATTATCAATCAAGTAAATATTTTACTTCCTACCTTTAATTTTAGCTGTACTTACTATTCCCTTCGTTTCAATCTATGTGATTGTGTTTGATGTACATGAAGTTGACTTTTGAAACTTGTACGTAATGTTAGAAGACGACCTACTGTTAGTATATCCTTGAAAGCTCAGATGGAGAGAATAAACGCACTCCTCGAGGGCTACATAAGCCACTTTAGTGTAAACCAGAAGGACTAGAGCTGTTGATATAACTTAACAACCAAAAAGCTCTGCATTTAACTTGAGCATAAATAAGTTAGAGTAGATAGTTATCTTACCTTATCAAAAAGTTGAAACTGAGTATAATATTCTAATGATGAATTATCTGAACGTCCATGTCTGTTATAGTATGAAATTGGTGTGAACATTGGTGGAGCTAGGATTTTCACCCAGAGAGGTCAAAATTTGAAGAAGTAGACACATGAACTAACCGAAGGGGGTTCGACATTTACTATATATGCATAAAAAGTAGTTTTAACCATGTAGAAATAGTATGGTTTTCCGTTGAAGGGGGTTCGGATGAACCCCTGACCACAAGTTGGTTCTGCCCATGGGTCTAAGTAGAGTGTATGGATACAAAAAGCATTTGTATGGCTGATGTCAACTAGTTTGTGTTTGAAATATAGTTGATTTGATTGACTGTTTGGCCTTGTACAAATCCCAAAACTACTTAGTTCCTTATCATATAAGTATGTCACCATCTTATCTCAAAGCAAGCGCGGGGCCTGACTCTTTTATATAGACCAAACACATCGATTTATCTGATCTAAAGGTTTACCATCCTTTTATGGCTGAGGGAATGGGTTGTGACCCTCTTTATATGGTCTTGGGCAATCCTCTACTCATTAGGTTGCTTTTGGGGTTGTGTTAGGCCCAAAACCCATTTCTTCACTTGGTATCAAGTCAAACCCATTGATCTCTATTGTTATGTTTCTTAATGTTGGATCTCCTTGTTATGTTATTGACACCCTAGTTGTTCAATCCTAGCGTGCAGTAGAGTGTTAAGTCCCACATTGGTTGAGAGAATGGGTTGTGATCCTCCTTATATGGTCTTGGGCAATGCTCCCCATATGAGCTTACTTTTTGCGGTTGAGTTAGGCCCAAAGTCTATTTTTTCACACTTATTTTTGCTCTAATTTTAGCTCACTCTTGTGTTTGGAAATAATAAGAATCCCTTCTATCTTTCACCATCATTAACTTCTTATTGTGTATATTTAAATGATGATTGCGTACATATTAGCCTGAAGGCATCTAAAAACCACTAAACTATTATAAATGACCTGACAAAGCATGTTATTATCTGTCATCTTCGCATTTGCAGTGTGGCATATCACATATGTTAATTCAATGTATGTGCAGAAACTTAATCTAGTTAATGGAATTATCTTCACTGGAGGGTGGAGCAAGAAGGGTCTCTACTTTGAAGTTGTTAAAGGAATATTCGAGGTAACTTTCTCCTGTTTGTACACTTTCTTCTAATCATGTCGCTGCTGCTGCATTTTTTCTTCACTTGAAAAATACCCTGTATGTGGACCTGCATGATACCTGGACAAAAGCTTGACACAAACAAATTCCCTAATTTTTACTTTGAATAGGATATCTACGAGCTTGTATTCTTTAATTCACATACATTATCTGCTAATTATCATCGTCTTAAGGGTTGTTTTTGTTTAGTTCGAAGATGTTTGTATCAACATTGTTTGTACACTGATTGTAAGTTTTTTCCTGATATTGCAGAAAGTTCTTGAGAAGAATGACGCGGGTGAGCATTTCCCTCTTCTTGCCATCTGCTTGGGTTTTGAACTTTTAACAATGATCATCTCCAAGGTAATGAGGGTGTATGGGAAGATAGAGTTGGTACTCTTAAGTTTATCAGAAGGCACCTAAATTTGAGAAGTCAGAACTGTTTAGCACTGAGTAATTTGTGCTATAGACACTTGATGTGAAATTCTCTGGACTAGCGAACAAACTTTAACAGAATGTAAAATTTCTATGGGAAGTCAACAAAAGCTTACACATTCCGGATAAAGTTTAAGCTCCTAATACTTGTGCGTTCTTAGTATATCCAAAAATTCAAATATCTTTATGAATAGGTATAAAGATGCTCGTTGTTTGTGGTATTATTCGATTATTCTACCATAGTTATTTTGGGGAAGACTCCAAAGGCGGTTTTGAGGTAGAACATAAAAAGGGGTGTTGGATCATATCTTGATGAGGAGTAAGAAGTTACTGCAGATAATATCAGTAATCGGTATTGAATTATATATTCTGGTCGACATTATATTTGCGTTTTCTTTCTGATTTAAATTTGTGTGGTGAGTTCTAATTCGTTTTTACCCATGCCCAATTTCACAATATTCTAATTAACTGTACTTGACTATAATTTCATGCCTTGTTGATATTTTGTTAATTACTTTTGGAATAAATTTGCAAAGTATTTGACACATCAAAGCTACCGTGTTTCTCTCAAGTAACCCATGACCCAAACACATGATGTGAGAGATATGTTCCCACCTTTTAAAGTAGTGTAGGGGATCATTATTCCCCAATACCTGTGTGAACCAAACAACTTCGCTCAATGTTTCACTCCTATAATCTTCTGTTATGTTGATATTAACATTTTTTTTTTGATGTAATAGGACAATAACATTCTTGAGGAATTCAGTGCATCGCATCAAGCGTCTACAGTACAATTTGTAGAAAATATAAAATTTGACGGAACAGTTTTTGGAAGGTATAAATTTCCTTTCACGCCCTTTCTTATCGTTGACTATTAGTTTCTTTTTCCCTTCTCTTCTCTTTCTCCCTCTTCTTTCCTCCTCCATTTATGTTCCACTTGGGAAACTCCCAGATTACCCTCATTTAAAGGCTTTAATGCTAGATTTTAAAAAACACTTCCAAATTCAAGTGCCTGAATGACAGAAAATCATAAGTAATGTGTGTGTTTTCAGATTTAGAAAATTCAAATGGTTTGTAGAATCCTTTTTTTCCCTCTGTGGATCACATAATAGGAAAGTGTGGATATTTGAACAACCAAGATTAAGACTTGGTATTGCAATCTGATTTGCTATAAGTGTCCATATTTTCTTGCACCTGTGGTTCTGAAACAGTCGTTTTGATTGTAAGACTGATCCTAAAAGAATTACAGGGAATTGGTGGTATTATGACCTATGATATGCATGTGAACTCTTAGTTAGATATGAAAATATGTCTAGAGATTAGCAAGAAATTGTGTGTAATAATACCGGATACTTACACCCACCGGCCACCCGCAACGGGATACGTATCCACAACCAAGTTCATGTAGTAGGTTATGAGCATAGTGGGAAGGCATTGTCTGTTGTTTTTCTGCCTGCATTCTGATTGAGCTGTCACAAGACACATTTTGCCATTTTTTCTTAAAGAAACTAATATAGTAACTCATGTGAATTGAATATTTATATTATTTGACACCTATGTCAACAGTTTCATAATGTGTGAAGGGGCCTATGGTAATTCTAATTTTTACAATAGACAATTGGCTATCAACTGTTTCCTGCAGGTTTCCACCTGTGCTGCTAAAGAAGATGAGTACACATTGTCTTGTGATGCAAAATCATCGTGTGCGTTTCACATGATAGGTTTTTCTTTTCCTTTCGTCGCACTTCCATTTCTGTACATTATTTTTGGTCAGTACAAGATTTACTATCTTTTTTCTCTTCTCGAGGTGGAGATTGTGATGAGTTCACGATGATACTCTTTGTACTTTGTGAGATCATGATTACTCCTGAATGTTACAGTAAAAGTATTCCAGCTACTTTGTGTAGTTTTATGTCTTGTATCAGGTCGGAAACAGTTAGAACTTAGAATTGCTAGGATTCCTTGGTTTCACTACGAATAATTGGGATCTTTGTTGTTGAGTTACCTGCCTTGGGATTACATCCATATCTGTTTCATTGCCTGCAGAATTTATTCAAGTTGCTTTCTGCAGCTCTACTGCAATTTCTCTGGACAATATAGGAAAATAATATTATTGAATTGTTGTTTTTTCTACATTATTACATTGAGACCCTATTTATAGACCCTAGAATACAATCCTTTACCAAGTAGGATACTATTTAGTATTCCTATTTCTATTTCTATTCCTATTCTTATTCTAATAGGATTGTATAAACCTATTCCTATTCTTATAGGATTGTATAAACCTATTCCTATTCTAATAGGATTGTATAAACCTATTCATATTCTAA
>JAJOOR010005173.1:0-44318 GCA_036250505.1 Solanum acaule | reverse complement strand
TTATATATAAAGATGATTTTTAGAAGTATCCATGAAAAAATATATTGTTATATCTGATTTTCATAAACAGATTGAATTAAGGAGAAGAATTGAAAATTAGGGAGAGAATCAAATATACGTATGAAAAGAATTCTGGAAAGAGAAAAATGAGAAAAAAGAGAAGAACTGTATTTTAAAAGTGTTGACAAAAAAAAGAAGAGATAAAATAGGGATAATAAAACAATATTTTTTTTTTCAAGAAAAAAAAAAGCAGCAATTAAACGTGTGTTTGAGAAAAATAAGGAGGACAAAAAATACATTTTAAAAAAAGAAAAGAAAAATAACTATTCAATGCCAAATAAATAAAACAAAGTCTTTTTCTTGCTAAAAAATTAAAAATGGGCTATTTATTGTTAATTTAGTCTATAGGGTGTTATGTTGTGCCATTTGTTTTTCTCAACTAGACCATACGCGATACGAATCTAATATACCACCATTATTCAATGTTAAGATTGTTTTTCAATTATTTTTATTAACAAGTTGCTTATTCTGTTTTTTTTTTTTTTTTTTGACATTATGGCATTAAAGGTTGAAGAATAATCTAGAAGGAAATTAATTATTAGTACTCCTTCAAATGTTCTAGGGATACGCGTCAACGTAGACTAACTCCGTACGTGTGCATGCAACATTTAATGAATTATTACTATTTCACATTTGGTCAAATTTGTTCCAAAAATCTAAAACTAATTATCAAGGCAAATTGATAGTCAATTTTTCTTAAAAAGAAACCAAAAGAATCGTGAACCATTTTCTTGAATATTAACGTATTATTTTTTCCGAAAATATTTTCTTAAAAATTTAAGAAGACACATTTTAAAAAAATAATCCAAAGGCTAAAGGAACATTTTACAACAGCCCCGATAATTGTAGAGATGGACAATCTTTTGGTTAAATAAGCGCTAGAAAAGGTCTGTGAAAACTACTCCTACTTTGATGTTATTATTCATGATTGTAAAGCACTCATGTGTGGCTTTAGTTCTATTTCTTTGTCTTTTGTTAAAAGATCAGTGAACCAGTGTGCCCACCATGTAGCTCGGGCTTCGGGTTCTATGACTGATGCTATGGAGTGGATAATAGATCCCCCATCTTTGATTCATGATGTACTCAACTTTGATTTGATCAATAATTAATCAAAATGCTTGATTAAAAAAAAAAAAACTAAGCTCCCGTTTGATCGGAAATAAAAGAAACATAATTTATTCATGAAATTTGATCAGTTTTTGAAAGTTTATCTTTTGAATAATTCAAGTTAAAAAAAATTGACTAATACTAGTTCAGGGTGAAATTTTACTTCCAGTTTTTTTCCAAGTATAATACGTGTCATACATAACTTTGAGTTTTAAAATTATTTTTCAACAAATCAACTTCAAAAACTCATTTATTTATTTTCAAATTTGAATTGAATTTATGGTCAAATGCTAATTGTCAATCCATAGTTGAATGCTTCAAGATGAAGTCATTCGTTTTCTGGAACTAATACAGTGTCCAATTTATGCTGCAAAGAACGACGCAAAAAAAAAAAGGGGGAAATAAAAACTCGTTTTAGTACTGAAGCAAAAAATAAAAACTTCTTTATTATAATTTCAGAAAGGAAAATGTAACTTGAATATAAATAGTTTCTTGTATTTTTGGACTAAAAATTGGGGAAATTATGAAATAAAGAACTTCGTGATAAAATTTCCCACCGCATGTTTTTTAAGTAGTACTCTTTTTGGGATTGTTCGATTGGAAATAAATTATTTCAAAATTATAATAACTATATGATTGTAATATAAGAATTAAATAATTAATGATCAAATTATTGAGTTAATTATATTTTTATTGTTAAATGAATGAGATATTCAAGATAATTCAATCAATTCTTTAATAATCTCTTCAATATATGATTAAAAAATAATAATAAAAGTGAATCCAAGATGCGGGGATTTATTATACGACTTACTTGTCTTTTAGTTAGTTTTAAAAGGGAAAATTACGTCAATAAATAAATATATACTAATTAATTAGTCAACATCGCTATAGTTTGAATTGTCATTTGTCACTAATTTCTAGGTAAAATTATGTGGTTGAGTTTTAGTTGTATAAACGTGTAGTTTTCATAATTTGTATAACTTTTGTATAATGTAATTTGTATAATATAATTTGTATAAATATTTAAACGGAAAAGGGTCAAAACTATCCTTAAACTATCCGAAATAGCTTAAATATACCCTTAAACTATATTTCAGCTCAAAAATACCCTTCCCGTCAAACTATTAGGTCACACCTACCCTTCTAGTTAACGGAAGTATCCATGTGTGTGTTAAATGCCACATGGATGCCACATGTGCACTCTAAACAGACACCACCTCCACATAGACGACTACGGAAAAGGGTCAAAACTACCCTTAAACTATTTGAAATAGCTTAAATATACCCTTAAACTATATTTCGGCTCAAAAATGTCCTTCCCGTCTAACTATTGGACACACTTGCCCTTTTGTTTAACAAAAACATCCATGTGTGCTAAAATGCCACATTAATTCCACATGTGCACGCCAAACATACCCCACCCCCGCATAGACAACTTAAAGGCTTAATTTTACTCTTTTTCCCCTCATTTCATCATTTTCTTATTTGGGTATATCTATATGATTATACAATATACATCGACTCAATTTAGTTCCATTTTATTCCGATACTAATATGTTGTACTTTGAAGATCACAACTTAAACAAAATCAAATTGATTATGACATCTAATCCTTAAATCATCTATTATAATGAATGTTTCTTTAACTTTCCACAAAATCTAAAACTTCTGTAACAATCATTAGAGCATCTTTTGGATTAGGGACCACAAAAGTTCAAAACTTGAACAAAATTAGGGTAATTGGTAAAAAAAATTAAATTAAGAAATCTATAAAGACTTACTAGGTCTTCGTTGATGTAGTAGCAATCGAAAGTGTCATCCCATCCGTTCATCAAGTTTTCCTCATTAGCGAAATCGCCGACGTTGATGTGGCGGAGCTCAGTCACCACTGCCAAGAAAGCCACTGTAGTCGTCTTCCTTGTGCCTGTAGTTTTGGTGATAAGTATATTAGGTCTCTTACGACAACTGTTATTTTGTGCCATGGCCGTGAGTTGAATCAACAAGAAAGCTTCGCTAAGATTTGTTTAAACAAAATTAATTTATTAAGAGAAATTAAAATAATAAATTAGTGTTAATTGATTAATTACAATGAGTGTGTTTATATTATACTCATTTCTTTTATTGTATTTGAAATGGTCATCAAATTGCAATTTCTCTACTTCATTCGATTACATATACAAGTTTCCACAAATGTTTTTTCTTTTTTTATTTCAATATATACTTTTCAAGATGAAATGAGGGAAAAAGAGTGAAATTAAGGCTTTAAGTCATCTATGTGGAGGTGGAGTGTGTTTGGCGTGCACATGTGGAGTCCATGTGGCATCTTAGCACACACATGGATGTTTTTGTTAAAAGAAGGGGAAGTGTGGTCCAATAGTTAGACGGGAAGGGAGTTTTTGAGCCGAAATATAGTTTAGGGGTATATTTAAGCTATTTCGAATAGTTTAAGGGTAGTTTTGACCCTTTTCCGTAGTCGTCTATGTGGAGGTGGGGTCTATTTGGCGTGCACATGTGGTATCCATGTGGCGTCCATGTGGCATTTAACACACACATGGATACTTCCGTTAGCTAGAAGGGTACGTGTGGCCCAATAGTTTGACGGAAGGGTATTTTTGAGCCAAAATATAGTTTAAGGGTATATTTAAGCTATTTCAGATAGTTTAAGGGTAGTTTTGACCATTTTCTGATGTTTAAATCCAGATGTTTGTGTTTGTATAAATTTGTTATTTCGAGTTGATATACAAATCAATTAATACTAACCAATTTATATAATACGGACAAAAATAGCTCAATTATACAAATACACGCAAATTATACAAACGGGTCGTACATAACAACTTAAACTATAGGTATAACCCGTAAATATGCAAAATATAGCTAAGGAGCCTAATTAAGTTTATTATAGTGACTATTTGCAAAAAAAATTCATTTAAAAAAGAATGACAAATTTATATATCTATAACTTATTTTAAATTACAAATTTTAAAGTCTTTCTTTTAAATTTCATATCAAATTAAACTAACTTATATAAATAGAGATGGAAGAGTTCATGCTTTTAATTTCTTTTTGGTTCACGTTCTTGCTTGGCCCATCTCCATTGGTGGTAAAACGTGTCTGATGCGTGTAAGGGTCCACCTTGAGGAAAAGAACCTCCATTTATATAAGATTACATTGAATATTATATTGTTGTTATTGTAATAAAATTCCTTTAAATGGTGAAGAGTTGAAGATTCAATAAGATAGTATTATACGATATACCAACGGGAGGTATGGTAGAGTGAATGTAATGAATTCTTCTATCCTGAAATAACAAATGTAAGTGATCAAGTCTGAAAAAGATTGAATGTACATATTATACGGACATTATTTTTATTTTTATAGAATAGATAAGTTATTTTTGATAGATCTTCAGTTAATTATTTAAAAAAAAAAAAAAATTCACGAAAGTATTATAGGAAAAAAAAATACAAAGCAAATAAAGTAATAAATAATAATACAATGAAGAATAAGAAACTATGTGATTACTAAATAATACTAGTACTAATAAGTTGGAGAAGAAGAGAGGACCCCTTGCCTTTCCCACATAAGCTGCGACAAAATTTGATTGCGTACTACTAACATTTTATTCTAATTTTCAATTTTCATACTTTCCTATTTAGGGATATGTCTTTAATTAATAAGTTGAAGTTGTATCATGTTTGTCTAATCACCTTCTTCCATTTTTTCTTCGACCTACATCTATCTCTCCTAACTCATGCTACAATCAATCTTGCCACCTCTTTACTGATGCATTCACACATTTCCTTTTCATATATTTGATTCGTTTCAACGTTGCTTAATTTCCTCATTTTATCTGCCACATAAATCACCCTCACCTCGTCATGTATAACTTCGTTTTTAATTATATCTTTCATAATTAATATGTTTATATATCTATTTGAACATTTTTATAACGTGATCATTCTTAACTGATATTCTCCTTTGAATTTTAGAAATCTCAAATTTGAGCTAAATGAAAAATATTCTAATAGGAATATTTTTTATTATACGGAATGCACATTCAAATTAATTTATAAAGAAAAAGAAGAAAGCTTTATATGAATGTGAAGGGAGTTCAATTATTTGTCTCATTATAACTGCTCTTTTAGTTATGTCACATAACTTATATGATTAATTTGAGATGGGTAAACTTTAATATGAGACCAATAAATAAAAATTACATCATCATTTTCCTCTACTTAAATTACAATTGGTCATATAGTCTCATAGAGTAATTTCTTTGAATTTTGAATCTTTCAGAAAAAAATGAGATTTCAATCACAAACATGTAACATTTGTTGTTGATGGTTAGATTAGGATATTCAGATCTCATTTAAAATCTAACATTATTATTTTACTAAAAAATAATGTTTGGTTGCTACTATTTTTTTTTTAATCGTAAACAATATCCACAAAAACTATATGAAGATTAATGTATTTTTTTATGTGAAAAGATCATGCAATAGATTATGAGCACAACTAATAATTGGATTAAAACCATTTAAATAACAATCTCATAATAGTGAAGAAACATTTATTTTGTTTAAAAGTACACACATTTTTTAAATTATGCATGGTATACTTGTTATTTTTTAATGATAACATCTACCAAAAAATAACTCCGCAGTTGTAATGCTCCAATATCTGCATTATAATTTATCCCTAAATAAAAAGTTACATTTTAATGATTATAATAGCTATAAAATAATGATAATTTTACCATATGTCTATTGATATATAACAAATCAATATTTCAAGAAATAAACATTTATTTTTAATATAGTGAACAAAGGTAATTTAAAAACTAAGTGAATAATTATCTCTTTATTCTTTAAGTTGGATAAGTAAAGCTGAATATTTACTTTTAATATAATGGCCAAATAAAAGGAGACGGTAAGAGTATTAACTACTTCTTCCGTCTACTTTTACTTATTTATAGTTAGGGGTGTTCACAGTTTGGATAAAAACGGTATCAAATCAATTTTATTTGGGTTTGGTTTGATTTGATTTTAGATTTTATTAAAAATCGATAGTATTTGGTTTCGTTGTGGTTTTGTTAAAAAATAAAACCGAAGAAATAACCAAATCGAACCGATAAATTATATACATAAATTTTATTATTATATATACATAATATATTATTTTTATAAACAATTTTAAAGATCTTATATATGTTTTCATAAAAAATTATTTATAATTTACTTATGAAAGCAAAAATACCCAAGGTGAGAATATTTATTTTATTGGTTTCATGTATATTAGTGTCTATGTCAATTTTTTGTGGGACTGAAAATGTCACTACCTCTTCCTCTATGCCAAAATAGCAATTTTTTTTATTCATAGTAAATTCAGTGATCGAAAGTTCCGTAATGTCAGTCATTCTAACTATTTTTAGTTTTGAATAGACTGTTGTCATTTTTCACATTTTGATGAATTGTTTCTTTCATTTTTATGTATGGTCAATAACCGAATAACTGAACTAAACCGATAACAAACCAAATCGATAAATGTATACTATTATATTTGGTTTGGTTTGTTTTTGATAGTTTTAAAACTGATTAAGTTTGGTTTATATTTTGACCAATAACCGATCCAAACCTACCCGTGAACACTCTAGTTTATAATATTGACTTAGCAAAACTTTTAATAAATAAATTACTTTTTTGAACTATAACTAATAATAAAAATAAATAATAAACTCTCTTAATATTTGAAATTAGATACATTAAATTAGACATCTATTTTTAGTATAATCAACGAGTAAAAGGGAATAATGCGCCAATTTCTCTTTTTTTTAACATCCTTTTTTCCCCAACAAACTCATATACGCGGTCCAAATCGACCACAATATAAGCCCCTTTTTTAGGGTTACAAAAACATCCTTTCCTTTTGTCTTTCGGTTCCCCTTCTGTGTTTTTCTCTTTGTTCTTGAATTCTACATCACTTTTTTTCCCTCTCATTTTAGTGAAAGTAAGATTTGAGAGCATTGATTGAGTATTTGGAGGTGTCAAGGTAAAAGGGTTCTTGAATTTTCTGAATTTCATAGCATTTCTATCAATTCTTGATCATAGTTAGGTTGTTGTAGTGAAGAGCTTTTGTGGGTTGGACACTAATTTCTGTTTAAAGTTTTGATTTTTTTTATTGGGTTGTTTTCATTTTGTGAATTTCAAATCATTTCTATTAATTCTTGATCATAGTTAGGTTGTTGTAGTGAAGAATTTTTGTGGGGTTGATACTAATTTCTGTTTAAAGTTTCGATTTTTGGTGTTGGGTTGTTTTCATTTTGTGTTTTTTATTTGTGGGTTTTGATCAGCTGAGGAAAATATTGAATGGTTCATCTTTGTTTGATCTTTTTGGGAGATTTTGGTTTGAATTTCAAGATTTCTTGGGGTATTTGATTGCTTCATGTAAAATTCAAGAAATGCCAGCAACAGATTTTTCAACTTTTGGGAGGTCTATTCTGAGTTTACGTCGCGATCAACAAGTACATTCTATGGAATCTGGTGGTCATGAGGGAACTAGCCAAGAGCTTGAGCTTGAAGCTTTTCAAAAGCAAGTAGCTGAGCGTTTCAATGATTTGGCATCTGCTGACTCTGATCAGCTTTTGTCGATTCCTTGGATTCACAAGCTATTGGATGTGTTCCTTTCTTGCCAGGAGCAGTTTAAGTCTATTGTGTCTATGAATAAGGGGTTGTTGAATAAATCCCCTGCTGACCGTTACGTAATGGAATATTACGAAAGGAGTGTGAAAGCTTTAGATGTGTGTAATGCGATACGAGATGGGATTGAGTTGATCAGGCAATGGCAGAAGCAGTTGGAGATTGTTTATTATGCATTGGATAACCAGAGGAGTATTGGGGAAGGTCAAATTCGTCGTTCTATGAAAGCTTTGATTGATTTGGCAATTGGAATGATTGATGAAAAAGAGTCTAGTTCAAGTTTTGCTCATAGAAACAGGTCATTTGGACGAAACAATGCTCAGAAGGATCATAATTCGTTGGGCCAATTTCGATCATTGTCATGGAGTGTATCGCGGAATTGGTCTGCTGCTAAGCAACTTCAAGCAATTGGTCAAAACTTAGTTGCTCCAAAAAATAATGAAATTAGTGCCACCAATGGATTAGCTGTAGCTGTTTTTACAATGAGTTATGTGCTTTACTTTGTAATGTGGACGCTTGTAGCTGCAATTCCCTGCCAAGACCGTGGCCTTCAAATGCATTTTCATGTTACTAGGCAATTCATTTGGGCTGCTCCAGTTCTCACCCTCCATGAGAGGATTTTGGAGGAGTCAAGAAAGAAGGAGCGTAGAAATGCTTGTGGATTGTTGAGGGAGATTAATAAGATCGAGATATGTGCCCGCCACATGAATGAATTGACCGATACCATTCACTTCCCCCTTTCAGAGGAAAAGGAAGGGGAAGTTAAGCAAAGAGTTCAGGAGCTTGGGATAGTCTACTATGGTCTAAAAGATGGATTGGGCCCGTTGGAGCGTCAGATACGAGAAGTGTTTCATAGGATTGTTCGAAGCAGGACTGAAGGGCTCGACTCTATTGGATGAGGGATTCAGTAGTGTTATAGGTAAAACGGAATCACGATTCCATTTAGAGTTGTAGTGGTCGAGTGTGTGCTTGTCTGCAACCATTATTAGAAGAGCAGATTATGCTCTTAGTTTTCCCCTTGTTTCTTTTCGTTTCTTTTTTGTTTGCCCTTTTTTAGATGAGAAGAATATGGAGGATGAAATGGTGCAATGTCCCAAAATAGTCTAAAGAGGTAAACTCATGTATTTATCGCTATGTATCATGTAAAGAATGCAAAATAGTTTGATCTCTGGTCCATGTTGTGTTGTTCATCTTGTGTAAGGTTGTTTAGTGAGTTGTCTTTTACCTCTGTAACAGAGTTTTTGTTTCAACAGTTTGCTTATTATGCTGTAATTGGTGATATATATCAATGCATTATGCATTTATTGAAGCTCTTGCATTAGATTTTTCTGAAAAAAAGGAAATGAATCAGCAAGAAGGAAATTAGTCTCCATTTTACCATCTGTTCAATTATAATGTGTATAAAAGTTTAGCAGCTGTCTATGAATAACCATCCATTATGAAGAGTCTCTTACTTATACTTTATTTCACTTCTAGTTTGGCATTTTCTTGATAGTATTTCAATTATGATGCCAAGCGAAGTTTTGCCTTTTCCTTTTTATCATGGTTAACTGTCGTATTTCGGCCATTTTGGTGTAACCGGTAAAGTTGTTGCTATGACCAAGAGATCACGGGTTCGAGCTGTGGAAACAACCTCTTGTAGAAGTGCAGGGTAAGGCTGCAAACAATAGACCCTTGTGGTCAGGCCCTTCACCGGATTTTGTGCATAGCAGGAGCTTAGTGCACCCGGATGCCCTTCTCTGACAGGAGTGCTGGCTTTGTCATTGACCGTCTTCGCGGTCAATAGCAGAACTTTGTTAATGACTTATTATAAGGTTTTGTTGACCAATGACTATCTGAAGAAGTTCTTGTTTTCTACTTGAAATTTTCTGATCTTTCAGGTTAGTATTAAACAATTCTCATCATGTGAGTTGTAAGGAAGTTGTGGTCTCAAGATATTGGTCAAAGTTGTGGCTTTCTTGTTGACCGAGTCAAAGGTTTCAATAATGGTAGCCACAAAGTTAATTCTAGTCAAACAAAAGCATCTTCAGGTAATGACTAATTTCTCACTAATTTGCCTGCATGTTCTTGCTTATCTATTTCACAAGATATATTATTATATATAACAAGTTTTTGTACGTTTATGTCTTGAGCCACGTCTCAATCTCTGCTGCTATCGTTTATTAAAGATGTCTTTTTGTTTACATTATTGTGAACAAACAACACGTTACATACATTGATAGTGTAAAAATCCTTTATACTGTAGCCTGTAGGTGCATAAGTTAAACTCGGTAAACTATTGTTCCATTTAAATCAGGATCCAATTTCAACATTTAGCAATGTAGTCATGTGTTTGGAATCAAACGCAAAATCTTGTTTGAAGGCGAACTTAGACAAAACTTTGTAAGAAGACTTTCGTCCATGTGACCTCATAATCCAAAGTATAATTGGTTATGAAGAAAAGCATTTGTGCTTTTCTCTCAAGTCTAGCATATGCTTTTGTTAGTTCTTGACTTTAAATTAGTATTTTAACTTGCTCAATCAAGTTTACCCCAACAATCATTAAAAATGGATACGGAATTGAGATCCAAGGTAGCAAGAGTTTCAGATGAATTCAACTCCAGTGAATTCTTTCAGTTTCCGAGAGATCAAGCTGGCCTTGCTTTCCAGTCTACAGAAACAAACACTATGTTCGTCATCACTGCTCATTTGAAAGGTCATCTCTAGTATGTTTAACTTATTCTATGAGTATGTCATTTCGTGGTATTTGGTTACTACAGGGGCAGAGGTAGAGCTCAATAGCTTTTGCTCGAAATACGGGTTCTGCTGAACTCAATAGCATTTGCTCGAAAGTTTATTTATGTCAAACATTGGTTATTTTTATTTGATTGTGGAAAATATTTGTGTAGGCTATACGCGAGGAAACGTAAAGGTTGATCTTAATGAGGACAGGACTAAACTGGTGGTAACATGTGAGAAGCCGGTCCAAGAAACTGTAACGATTGGGAGTGAAGTGATTAAGAAAGGTGTACAAATTAGAAAATTTACAGAGTCTTTCAAGATTCCAGAAGGGGTAATCGTGGACGAAATTATAACTAATTTCAATGAGGAAACCTCCAACCTGACTATTACAATGCCAAAGAGAATGCAGGAGCCAGAGCTTGTTACACAGACCAGCTCAGAGAATTTGCCTTATACAGTTCTTAAAAGAGCGAGATTTCAAGAAGACGAAGGAGCAGAATTTTCAACTGATTCAGTAACTGCATATCGGAAAGGACTAGTCGAACAACATGGTGCTAAAGATGAAGTTCCCGGAAGGGAAACTGAAATAGGTGATGATAAACTTGAATGTAGAAATTTGAAAGATGATGAAGTTTGTGAAAAAGAGGAGGATAAACTGCCTAAGAGGAGCAAGGTATGTGTTCCTGTTATTGTTGGATCAGCTGTAATGTTATCTGTAGTTGTCTTTGTGATTCTTTTTATGAGAAAAAAGAAGCAACCTGGAAAAAGAAAAGATTAAGACAGAGAACATTTGTTGTACATATATTCATGTAACTTTCAAGAATTATTATGTTCTTTTCTAGTATTCAATTTATTGTGAGATCTCGAATATCACATAAATTTTTGGGATATTCATAAAGAGATCAAGATATGCCAGACTCTTCTTGACAATCAAATATTTCAAGAAAACCCCTCGTGGAGATCAAGTCCAACTCACCCTGGTTCGAGAAATACGTTACTTACGACTCTCAAATCACGGAGAAATTATAGAAGAGAAGAATTAAGGGAGGAATAAAATTGTAGTCATATTATTTTATCAATAATATTCTTGTTTCTTCAATAGGTCTAATATATCCTTATATTATTAGAAATGGTTTAGATATACATTTTCTTATACTTTCGGTCTAAATATAACCATTTTTTTTCCTTTTAAGACTCAAATCTATACATGTCGCATAGAAAGTACAATAAAATCTCTATAAATTAATATAGGTGGGATCATGAAATTTTATTATTTTATAGAGATACTATCTAATTGATAAATTAATATTTATTAATTTAAAGAATGATTTGAGATTTAATGAAGGTTAATTTTGATTATATCAAAATCATTGCTCCTTACTAATTTATGTATCATATTTATTGATTTCACATAAAAACATATTATACATTAAGTACAACGAATACATCAAAATCATTGTATCTTACTAATTTATGTATCATATTTATTGAATTGTCACTATCGTGCAAACAAAAGAGCATGAATGACAAGTGTGCTTTTTGATGAATATATTCGTTGGTTTGATCACAAAATGCATAATAGATGAGTTTTGCTTAGGTAGATAATTGTCCAGCCCATAATAGAAATACTGAAGGACTACAAAATGTTGAATTGTTTTTCTTGCCACCCAACAAGACATCCAAAATTCAACCTTGTGATGCTGGGATAATAAGAGCTTTCAAGATGTATTATCATAATAAATTTTATCGTAGGATATTAGAAGGCTATGAAGTGGGACAAACTGATCCAGCAAAGATTAATGTTTTGGATCTTATCAATTTTGCAATCCATGTTTGGACAACAAATATTCAGTAAAAAACAATAGCAAATTGTTTTCGACACTATAAAATTCGTTCTGGGGATGCAATGTCAGAGAATTTGAACAAACTCACTTGTGAAAATGTCATTCATGAACTTGAGGTCATGATTAATGATTTCTGTTAGCACAATAAAATGGATGTCAATAACCTGTTGGATTATCAGGGTGAAAGTGATGCATGTTCAGAGGTCCAGAGCTTAGAAGAAATTGTGGATACCATCGGAGAAAACAATGTTGATGATGAAATTGAAGATTATACTATACCTTTGGAACCAGTTATGCGTAAGGAAACACTTATCGCATCTAGAACTCTTCACAATTTTATGGTGTAGTTCGAAAAGACAACATCGGAGCTCTTGGATGCAATAAGAAAAGTTAGAGATGAGCTTTAACTAGATTTAAATTTTAAGAAAAAACAGAATACAATAGAATCATATTTTAATAAATTGTCTTAAATATATTTGTACTTTTAAAGAATTATTAATTTATGATATTTATGGGACCATATCTTTATATAGGGGTCTTCTGCAAATATATTATCTTATTATCTTATCGAAATTGGTGATTTTCTCCATTGGCCCAAGTCGGGACTGAAGAAAAATATTACTTTAGAGAGATTATTAATTTACCGAGTATTAATTTAAAGAGATTTTACTGTATATCTATATCATCAACCTTGAATTTTATACTTGTTATTTAAAAACACAACAATGGAGATTGAAGAGTGACTACAATTGTAACGACCGGGTTCCGTCGTCATAGAAAAGCCAATGGGGAAAAATTTTGGGTTGGAAAACTTTTTCGTAGTAACTTGAAATTTCCCAATCTAATCCAGATTTGGACGAAATCGGAGTCTTTAAGGTGTAGGGAAATATGGGAACAGTCGGGTGACTTATTTATGATTATGATTACACGAGCAGTTAGATAAGTCATTAAGGAATCCGTACGATTTTACGAAATTGAATTCGGGTGAGTAGAACTCCTAGAATCGATCTTAGCGTGAACGGTATTTTTTAAGCGTCGTTGACTAAAGGTGTGTTGTGAAATGGGGGTCTTGGAATTATTAAAATAGCTCACTGTTTTGTGCAAGCCGCTTTGGTGCTGGCTTTTGTCGCTCTGGTGGGGCCGCATAGCGGGGTGAGGGCCGTTGTGGCATGCCAAACGCGACTTAAAGTCGTAAATAAACCCCTAAACGACTTTATTCTGCACTTTTTGATTTTTAGAGCTAAGAAACGAACCCTAGGCGACTCTTGACAGTTTCCCACCATTCTTGAGGCTAAAGGTAAGCTTTTCACTCTTCAAATTAATTTTTTGATCCGTAAAACGTATTAGAATGGGTAATTATCGATGGAGGAGGGTTTTGATCTAGATTCTATGATGGAAACAACCCTATTTTGGATACTTGGGATCATGGATATGATCTAGGGTTCATAGAATTGTTAGCAATCTGGGTAATTAGTAATTGTTTATTGATTCCCATGTTATTATGATCTTTTGTAGACTAAGAACAAGCAGAACGAATCCGGAAAGGGAAGGATCAAGTTTCTTAGGGTTTCATGCTTGTTTCGCGGTAGGTGATGGTTATTATTTTATGATTGTGTGATGTATGTTTGTTCTTTATGATACATGTATGTATATGAATGTTGCATTATTGATCACACTTCTTGTAAATGAGATAAGATAAATGATGGTTACTATGAAATCATGACTTAAATGTATAATCTTGAGGATATACTTGTGATTGTGGTGTGTTGAATGGATCGGTTGTCACGTTCTGGCATAACTAACTTGGATTGATTGCCACGCTCTGGCATAATCATTGGATCGGGTACCACGTTCTGGTATGCTAATTGTTTGGGTTTGGGTTCCATGAGAGAACCAATGACTTTTCATAATTGTGTATCTTGAGAAAAATGTGAAGTTGTTTATTGTTCGTATATGTTGATGATATTGTATATGTTCGATATGTGCATGTGATTATATTGTTGTATTGACTAATGTATGTTACACTTAGTGGGATAGTCATGTGATTCTACCAATACACTGTGGTTGTGTACTGATACTGCACTTGCTCTTAATTTTGTTGAGTACATGGCATCTTCAAGCAGCTACTGACATACCTCGCTTAGGAAATCAGTGATCGTCGTTTCGAATTCAACGGTGAGCCAGTTCTTTCGAGCTGCCATAGGTTCTCTTTCCTCTATGTCCACCATTTCGAACTTGGACTTTTCTAGTTAGTTATTAGTTCATTAGTTTAGGGTTGTATCCCTTCTTGTTTAGACTTTGGTTCATTGTTAGATGTTTTGGTACATTGACTTTCAGGTTCTAGGAGTATTTTTCCGCATTTGTTTTAGTTGATAGACTTTTGTTTGGAGTTTATGAGAACTCCCTAATTCTTTCCTTAGTATTTAACTTGCTTCTGTAACTTAAATGCTTTAGTTTTTGGTTTAGTTGTTTGGTTTGGGTTGTTGTAGTGGTTTTCCCACCAGAGGGTTAGTGTGGGTATCAATCACGACGGTCTGGGTCGTGACAAAGTTGGTATCAGAGCCTAGGTTTATTGATCTCGATGTACCAAAATGAGTCTAGTAGAGTCTTGCGAAACGGTACGAGTACGCCTTTACTTTTCTTCGAAAGGCTATAGGACTTTAGGAAATCTCTCTGTTTTCTCTTATCTCCTTTCGTGCTATGACTTGATTCCAATTGGTATCTGGCGATTCAAATTGGTATCTAACCTCCTTCACTCTTCTGTCCGACGATGGTTGTTGACACCCAATTTTGGCTCTCCATATTTAACTATAGTAATAATTATAATAATAATAAAAAACTATATATGTTATGAGATTTTTATAGGAATACAAAAAGATTTTTTAATTATTTATTTGACTTGATAAATTTATTTCATAAATGTTATTTCTTATAAAAAATTAAATATATTATAGTACTACTTACTTTCTCTTTTTTTTTTAAAAAGTGTCATTCTTAAGAATCGAATCTATTTTTTGATCAAATATAATTTTCTTTTGTCGCAATAGTTATTTTTCGTACATTGTTTAAAATTAGAAAGCTTAATTAATTAATGAGTTACTAATTTATATTAATTTAATCTTGCAAAATAATTATCTCTTATGGCTATTTAATAAAGAATGTAGTTATAATTTAAATGAATTCAATTTGAGCAAATTTGGCAATCCAAGTCTTATTAAACCGGCCAATCTGTGTATGCCACGTAGGCGAGCACATGGATTGTGCTTCTTTAGATTCGATCTCAGCCTTACAATCTAATCTAACGGCCTCAATTAATTCATCCTTTTACTATTATATATATTTATATAATTATTATTATTTTTTTTAAACTCTTTATTTTACCAACCGTCCGATCAAATGATCGGACGGCCCAAATTAAATACCAAAGATTTTCATCCTTCCCAAAACAGTACGAGCAGTTTTCAGACTTTTTCCTTCTCCAAGACGTTGCTTCTTCCCCAGGTCCATTTCACGCTCATCTCACATCCCTCTGCCAGATAAACGGCCATGAACCGCCGGAAAACAACAATATCCGGCGGTCTCCAACATCATTCAATCCCCCATCGCCTCACAACTTCTCCTCCTTCCCCAGGCGCTGCCCTTCCCCATGCCCCATCACTCCTCCGTCCCGTCAAGTTCGGCCATGAACCGTCGGAAAACAACAATATCCGGCGGTTTCTTGCTTTATGTCTCCTCCATCACCCCTTTTTGATGAAAAGAGACACCCTACGTCGCCTATGCTTGATCCCAACGACTCCAAAATCTGGAAAAAAAAAGTGACGTTGATTTGATCGGTAGCAGTAGATCTCTATTTTCCAGTGAGTATCTTGATTTCGAATTCGGAGTTTTGAGTCTGATTTTCACCTATAAAAGGATGGTGTTTTCCCATTCGAAAATCACCAACAACCATCGAGAAAAACGGGTAGGAACTGCAATCAAGAATCCAACAATAGAGATAAGAACATATAGAAACAATATATTTCAAAAGGGTTATAGTTCGATAAATTTTATCTCTTCTCCTTCCTTTTGTTTTCGATTTTTGGGTTCGAGTTCAAGTAAGTTTGAGGTCGGAATCCTTGACATCAAAGCCCCTGTTTGCTTCCCTGGGAAAGGTACTGTACCTCACCCTTATTTTGTTCAGATTCCAGTTGGTTCTTTTGGTTGATTTTTGGCAATTAAAAATGGTTGTTAATCTGCTTGTCTCCTACTTTTATGTATAGTGAAGTTTATGTTTCTTTGTTAAAATATATATATATATCCCTTATGGTTGCTTTAATCTGAATATGATTAGAAGATGTATATATGGATGGCTTGAATGACTCTCTTGCTTATTTTGACTCTAATGTTCTTTTATAAAAAAAAAATTGGCTTTGTTTATAAACCAGTCTATCTAGCGGGTAAATCTTTTATTGATGACCAATTTTGATGATCAAATACCATTTTGTTTAGTGTTAAGTTCCAACATTCGTTGTTGTTGCTGTGAATATAAAAGAGTTAAGTTTGATCTTGATTAATTAGATAATGTGAAGTAGAAGATAGTTATTTCCAGTTTTCTTTTTTTCTGTAACAAGTAATTCTAACAGTTAATAGATAATTGATTTACTAGTTAGCATCCCCTTTTACATTTCAAGTTATATTGCGTACTGATTATTTATTCAGAAAAGTGTAGTGATCTTCCCCCATGTCATTCCTAAATATGTGAGGGCAAGTTTCGTGGTCGATGGATCATATAAGAATCACAATCTATTTCTCCTTTTTATTTAAAATCGCGATACTTGTTTCTTAGGAATTCTATTATGGCCAAATAAGTTGTTTGTAGTGTGTTTAGTACTAATTTAAAATTAAATGTGATAACTTGTCCTTCGAAATGTTTATGAAGTTACAACTTTCTCAAGTATATTTCATTATTTGTGGGTCACTCATATTACATTTTGTCTTCAATTTAGTACAAGATTTCTAATCTTTTTTTTTATGTTTCATGTACAACCGGAGAGCTGGAGTTTCTACTTTGGAACTCGTTATTGGCCTAATATCAAGCCAACAACAATTAGGATCATCGCAATGCTTGGAGTCTCGAATTAGGAGTCCATTGTTTATTTAGCCTTTCTTTCGTTGTCCTACTTATGTTATTTTGATACGTTGGCTAATCTTTACTTACAAGTTTTGATATATTGATTGTCTTTTATTTTTCTTACGTGAGCTAATATCATTTATTTATGAATTTAGTTGAGACACCTTTAGGACAAATGATACAAAAGATATTTTCTTAAAAATGGGTTAACATTTTTTTTTACTTATAACATTCTTTTTAGGCCTTTTAAGTTGAAAAGAGGAGGTTTATAGTTTAAGAGTCCCCAAAGGATGTTTCAAAAACGTTAAGATAATATTCATTTAGGCCTACCTGTCGCTTAGGACTCCCAAATAAATTTGAAATTAGTTTAAAAGACAAAATAATCAATTGCCCTTTAGAGACATATATTTTTGAAAACAAGTAAGGAATTACGCCCTTATATTTTTATTAGCAAAAGAATAAATCGTAAGTTATAAGATAGGTCCCAATAGTTAAGCCTATTGAATTTTTTCTTTAAATTACTTCCATATCCCTTTATACATTTGCGAATTATTTAGACAATGATTTCTCATTAAGTTATTTATTAACATTTTCCTTTCATTTATAAAGGCGTAACTTTTCAAAAGGTTTAACTTGGAGCGACATTTTCAAATGTTACGTACCTATTTTGATGGGTTTTAAACCATGTATTCGAAGTTTTAAGTTTAATCAACTAAAAAAAAATATAGATTTTTGGGTCCAAAAGAGTAGGATTTCAAGCTTAAAATGAGAAGGTTTCCAAAAGCCCTAAGGTGTAGTAATTGGCGTATTACTAAAGATACGAGAAAAACTCATCAATTAGGATTTCCAAATGAATTTGAGATTAGTTTAAAAACTAGAATAATTACCCTTTAGAAATTACTTATGGCTAAGATATTTACCTTTAGACATACATATTTTTAAGAAATAAGTATGGAAGTAGGCCTATATATTTTAACAAAAAATAAATATAACTCTAGAATAAGTTCTAATAGTTAGGTCTATTTTTACTCTCTCCTTCATAAAATATATTGGCTATTCTTACTCTTTGGATCAAACATTGCTAAAACATTTTAATTTCTTAACATGTTGTTTCAAGATTTTAGATACGCCAACAGGTTCAAAATACAAGGTACATACATATATATGTCATACGCAAAAAGTTACAAATTCTATATTTTTTAGCTTTCTCTATATGTAACTTATTATTTTGATACACTTCATATTATTATTATTTTTTTCTCATATCTATTATCACTTTTACAAATGATTACTTATTTTTTATATATAATTTATAAATCCCTACACTTTAATATACACATTATTTTACTACATGTTTGCAACTCGACTACTATCTCATTTTATTTTATTTCACGTCTTAATTCTATATAAATAAAACAACAAATTTTTCTATCCTTTAAACTCAACATTTATTTTGGATACATTTATATAAGTCACACCTGTATATTTTTTTATATTTTTTTTTAACATAAAATATTCATACACTTTTAGTGCATTTATTTGTTTATTTTTCTTACCGTATGATAAACATACTACTGTAATTTTATCTAATAGACATATATATGTTGTACCTTGTATTTTACTCTTTTTCTTAAAATTTACTTACCATTGATTTTAAAACAAATAAATAAACAAGTTTTTCCTAACTATATTTTCCTAAATTGAGTTTAAGGACTATCTTCGAATAGACTCTGAGGGATGCTTAACACCTTCCCCTAGAGTAACCAAAACCCTTACTTAGAATCTCACTGGTTTCGCAAATCAAAATAGAGTCTACATTTACATATTTAAAAAAATGGTTTTCCTAATATTTTCCTTAAAATTTAGGTGGCGACTCTAAAACAAACAAAACAATTTTTCCAAAACTCAAAGTGTCAGCCTTACTATGTTGTGAACTGTTTCGGCCGGTTCGAAATAAGGTGCGACAGCTTGGCGACTCTGCTGGGGACTATACTTAGGTTTTAACCTTGGAAAAACTCAATTTAGGAACAACATTTGTGATTACGTGTTTATTTTTCAGCTTGCTATTGATATATTACTTTGATTGAAAGGTCGCAAGTGAAATCCAAACTTGAGTTCCTTATTTGTTTAAAACACTACTTTTTACTGCTTTCCCTACATTGTCATTTGCACATTCTATCGAGTCTTGGCCGTACATGCACACACTGTACATGCGAGGGGTGTTCCTGCACTCCTCCGAAACTCTTTTTGGATTCCTTAGTTTCAGAGTTGATGCAATTAAGATAGTGCACCTTCTCGCAATTACTCAGTCCCACTCTCAATCATCTAGGAATATAATCTTACTCTTAGAATAGGTCATGTTGCATAGCCTTAGGCAAGACAATATACGATATTGTTGTTGCATTTAGGAAACCACTCAAATGTCGATGAGTTTCTTCTTTAAAACTCGATGACATAAACTTTGTGTGAAATTGATATAAATTATCCAAACTCAAACACTTAATAGATTTGGAGCAAATAAACTCATTACATCATTTGCCCTCTTTTCAGATGAACCTCAACCAAGACTTGCCGGATATCCAAATGGTCATTTCAGCTCCCCACATTCTACAGAATTGGTGGCAAAATATCTGCAGGATACACGAGGCAGAGATTCTAGGGCACTTAGGAGCATTATTGTCGCTTTTGGGAACACAATGCGATAAAGTCTTCGTTACTCAACTGATGGGTTTTGGGAACCGAGCACCGTAACTTTCAAATTCCAGGATTTTGAGATCACTCCTACACTAGAGGAGTTCAGTACTCTTATCGAACTATCGATTAGAGGAAGGCTGCCAGTGATCCCCTCAACTATCTGTACAGATGACTTCCTAAGTCTCTTGGATCTGCATATATTTTGGTCATTGAGATATGTGGACGGCGGACATGTGGAGTTAGACTATCTTTTTCAGAGGTTTGGGCGTTCAGAAGGTTACTATGAATATCAGCGTGAGTTTGAATGTACTCGCGGAGCATGGGAGCATATGAGGCCAAGAGTATTCGTCATGGTTTTTTTTGGAGTTATGGTGTTCCCAATAAGGTCCAATTCTATCGACATCAACATATTGCCAATGGTTATAAGCATCTTCAACGATCCACAAAGATTTACTTTGGTGCCTATGATTCTCGCCGAAGTTCTTCGTTCGATGACAGCCTGCATTAGGGGACATAATTTCTTCGGAGGATGCAGTATATTGCTATAGATTTGGGCAAGGGAACATTTTTATCGATGTGATCCACAATGGATTACTACATAGGTGCTCCCAACAAGATCGAAAGCCACGAAGATCGTCTCCAAAATTGGGTGGGTGCGCCGACAGGAAGAGAAAAATGGCACACATTTTTGAACAACCTCACGGGAGAAGCCATCCAATGGAAGTTCTCTTGGGTAACAGGATTGGCGTTTGCAATGACTCGATAATTTTTCTTTATCGAGTTAATCGGGGTCAGAGGCATCCAACCATATGCACCTCTTCGGGTTATGCGGCAGTTTGGAGTTATCTAAGACATTCCACTATGGTCAATAATGGGATCACATGAAGATACATTCACTTCAGTTTCGCTGGAACGGATAAGAAATATACAAGCCGAGTGGGAATCCATAAACGATTTAGAAATATGAGAAGAAAGCTGGTGTACGCCAGAGTATTACGCTTCGCGGAATACCATGAGTCATATGGCTCTTCTAAGCGCACACGGGCATTGGGGGTTTGTAGACAGACAAAAAATTGATTGGATTAAAGAGTCGGTGCTCCCTCGCATGGGGTTCAGTACACCCATGTACAATCAGATAGTTCCAGGATCCGTCGATTATTTAATCCAGGAAGAAGACCCAGAAGAGGACCCAGAAGAGGATCCTGAAGATGACCCAGAAGAAGATCCTGAAAAGAACCCAAAAGAAGATCCTGAAGAGGACCCTGAAGAAAACCCGTAAGAGAACCCAGAGGAGGATCTCGAAGAGATCCCAGAAGAAGAAGTATGGGAGGATCACATGGAGGTTTCTGAGATGGGTTCTAACGTCTATGACCCAAGAGATGGAGGAGTTATAGACATATCATCAGAGCATGGCCCTGAAGAGTCTCCAGAGTATCACCCCGGTCCTTATTATGATGTGGACGACGATGATGATGATGCTCCAACCGGGCCGTAGATCATCTTTCTTCTTTAGATTTCCTCATAAGCTCTTCAAGTGTCGTGTGGCATATCCCTCTTGTACGCCTTTTGGCCACTCCTGTACTTTCATTTATTCGGCTTCTGATCGCCTACGTCGTTGTAACATCCAAGACTATCTTAATTAATGAAGTTATGTTTGCTCCAAATCTAAATTGTGATTAAATGGATAATTTACTATCAAACTGATTGCAACGTAGGCCTACCTCAGGCAAAAAGAGGTTCTATATTAGGACGCGTTTTGAATGTCGACGATTTGGCGTATATATGTGCTACATTTACTTATTTGTTAGAGCTTTCAATATTTCCCAAACTAACATAGTTTTCTTTTTCTTTTCTTTATTTATCCCCAAAAGTACGTTGATTTGTGTCGACTTGCAAACTGGCTAACTCACGATACAACCTTTGATCAAAGGGAAAAATAACTGATAAAGACGAATTCAACGCTGCCGCAAACATAATAGTACCTATTGAGGATCCCGAAAGTTCTCGAAGTATAACTGACATTCAAAACGAGGAGAAAATGGCTCACATGGAACAAGAACTCGAGATCTTGAGAGAAGAATTGCGTCAAGTGCGAGACTTGGCCAAACTGTCAGCGACCACTTTCCTTACTTTCAAGACACCTATCTACTTCCCAAAGGTTGACTTGCCTTCTGCCGACTTATCAAATCAGTCGGAACTGACTCAACGCGCTCCTACTCATGGTCAAGTTCCACCAGCTTCTCCAACCGCAGTCAGGATCGTTCCTAACCCTTCTAATCGCAACCCTACCATACCTACAATGCAGCAGATACTTAGGGCACATGTCGCCGCTCCCTATGAGACACATGTTCCACTTGTATATGCCGCTGGAGCTCCTACCTTCACAACGCCAGTTGTGATTAATATCCCGTACGAAGTTGATCAATATGAAGAAATGGAGAAAGATGCTCGGTTGAAAGAAGATGCATCGATAAATGTCCAGCTTCAGGGACTGAGAAAAGCATTGAAAAGCTTACAAGTCACTAGAGGGACAGAGAGTCTGGATTATGATGACTTGTGCATCTATCCAGACATTGACATGCCGGTAGGGTACAAACCACTGAAGTTCGACATGTTCGATGGAAAGGGTGACCCACACGCACATTTGAGGGCATACTGTGACAAGTTAGTCGGTGTAGGGAGAAATGAGAAGTTGAGGATGAAGTTGTTCATTCAGAGTCTGTCTGGAGAAGCATTAACCTGGTATACCCGCCAAGACCCTCGCAAATGGCGTGACTGGTAGGAAATGGCCGAAGACTTCATAACTTGTTTCAGATTCAATACTGAAATTACTGCTGACAGATTCTCATTGGCTAATATACAGAAAAAGCCATTCGAGAATTTCTAGGAATATGCACGACACTGGAGAACTGAGGCCGCGAGGGTGCAACCACCACTAGATGAGAGTGAGCTCTCGAAGTACTTTATTCGAGCTCAAGAAGGTATCTACTTTGACAAGATGATGTTAATGATGGGTCAGAAGTTTGCAAAATTGGTCAAAATGGGAGACTTTATAGAGGAGGGTGTTAAATCTGGGAAGATTCAGTCTATGGTCGCATTGCAAGCCGCAAGTAGGGCTATACAATCGGGTTCCATTGGCGGCATCAAAAAGAAAAGGGAGGATGTTTCAGCTGTCACTTACCAACAAGGAAGATCATCCCATCGATACCCCAATAATCCCCAAATTGCTGCGCATACTTCATACGTCCCAGTATATAATACCCAACCATACTATAATCCACCCCGAGCACCAGCATACCAAAATCCTCCAAGACCATATGTCCCTGTCCAAGCACCAATCCACCAAAATAGACCAGCATATGCACCGAGACCACGTCCAAATCCTGAAGCTAGAAATGCTCGCGCTTACACACCAATTGCCGAACCCTACGACCAATTGTTTGAGAGGTTGAGGACAGCGGGAGTGTTGCAACCAGTTGAAGGAAAACTTCCTGATCCAATCCCTCGTAATTTTGACGGGAACAAGCAATGTGCTTACCACTCGGGAGTCTAAGGACACGACACAGAAGATTGTTATGGTTTGAAGAACCAGATCGAGTCTTTGATCAGAAGAGGAGTAATCAAATGCACTCCAGCACCTCCCAATGTGAACAACAATCCCTTGCCTAATCATGAGAATCGGGAAGTCAACATGGTTACTCTGGATGACGAATATGGGACCCTCGACTATCCAAACATAGATGAAGTGGATGCCATGACATCTTCCAACTAAGGGAACCTCTGACTGTCCAAACATATCTCCCAAGAGTTGTAGTGACCACTCTAATTGCTAGAAAGCCTGAGTATGACACCAAAGCAGTCCCATGAGACTATCGAGCGGACGCCAAGGGCAAGATGATCGACACTGCCGTGGCTCAAGGGATGACTAGGTCGGGGAGGTGTTATGCCCCGGAAGATCTAAATCAAAGAGTTCTTGGAAAAGAACAGAATCCAAAGAAGAATGTTATCGATGTTGAAGCTGCAGAGTTTTGGAAGAAGATGCAGTCTAAAGACTATTCGATCGAAGAACAGCTGAAAAAGACGCCAGCCCACATATCCATTTGGTCTCTGCTTATGAGTTTCGAAGCTTATAGGAATGCTTTGGCGGAGGTGTTAAGCGGAGTGATCATTCCAAAAGAGACCACAAGTGAGACCTTAGCTGCAACAATTGGAAGAATAGTGGAAGCTAACAAGATTTCTTTCCACGATGATGAGTTGCCTACAGAAAAGGATGGTCACAACAAAGCGCTTCACATCGCAGTCAAATGTTGTGATAAAATTGTGACTCGAGTTTTAATTGATGGTGGTTTTGGATGCAACATTTATCCTTTCACCACTCTGAAGGATTTAGGTATTAATATGGGAGAGATAAAGGAAAGTCGTGTGAAAGTTAGAGCATTTGATGGAGCGCAAAGAAGTGTCATTTGAGAGATCTATCTCACATTGCAAGTGGGGCCGGCAGAATTTCCCATCCTATTTCAAGTGATGGATGTATCATCCAACTACAACTTATTGTTGGGAAGACCATGGGTCCACATGGCAAGAGCGGTTCCTTCCACTCTTCATCAATGTGTAAAATTCGAGTGGGGTCGCACAGAAGTTACCATCCACGGAGAACTCAGTCATCCCATTCATTTGTTAATTCTATCCCAGTCACCAACGAGTTAGACGAAGCCACTTTTCATACTTTGGAAATCATGCAAGCTATAAGGGTCAATAAGAAAGCAGAGCCGGAAGATACCAAATTGTCAAGTACAGCAAAAATGGTTACGTCAGAAATGTTGAAGTATGGGTATCAGCCAAAGAGTGGACTTGGGCCTAAGTCCAACGGTATAGTCGAGCCAATCCAACTGAAGCATCAAAGAGGCACCAACGGACTCGGATACGAGCCTACCTTGGGAAGATTCCACTAGGAGGCAAGTGATACAATCTTCGTACTAGAACAAGCTTTGATTCCAGATCAAGCTGGCATTGATGACATCACAGAAGGAATAGACAATCTGTTCGTGGCCATGGCTGGAGAAGAGGAAGGGATAAATCTCAATAAGTTGACCATTCGTGAAGCTGAACCAGGAGAAATCTTGCAGAATTGGACCATCAACCCGTCCCTGTTTCAACCAGAGTCCTAGTAGTGTGGAAAAGTAGTCATAATTTTAAATTCGCATGATCAAATTGAGGCTTGAATCATGCCTAATCTTTTGTTGCTTGCCTCTTCTAAAAGTTAAAATGCTTTAAAATAAAAAGTCTTTATTTTCATTGAAAAATTTCTTGTTATTTTAAATATCTATTTATTTTTACATATCTTTTGCACTTTTCAGCACTCATATTAATAGAAATCCTCGTTTAACGGTTATGACATGTAACGAATCCACCGAGCAAAGTGAAACCGATGAACATGATCATAAAGAGTATGATGAAAGCATGATGCCGGAAAACCTACCACACGAGATCGAGTAGGTTGAAAGTCAGAAGAAACCCAATATGGATGAAACAGAGGTTGTCAACTTAGGAGATGAGGAAATCTTGAAGGAGACACGAGTCAGCATACATTTAAAGGCTGAAAGAAAGCAAGAGTTAATAGAATTGCTTAAGCAGTATGTTGACGTATTTGCTTGGTCTTATGATGACATGCCAGGATTAAGCACCGATATTGTCTCGCACAAATTACCGACTGATCCCACTTGTCTACCTATTAAGCAAAAGACAAGAAAATTCAAGCCAGATTTGAGCTTAAGGATCAAGGAGGAGGTAACTAAGCAAATTGAGGCAAACATTGTAAGGGTTACAAATTACCCCACATGGTTAGCCAATATTGTGCCGGTGCCAAAAAAGGATGGAAAGATCAGAATATGTGTGGACTATCGAGATCTCAACAGGGCCAGTCCTAAGGATGATTTCCCTCTTCCAAATATTCATATACTCATCGATAATTGTGCAAAACATGAGTTGCAATCATTTGTCGATTGCTTTGCAGAACATCACCAAATCCTGATAGATGAAAATGATACAGAAAAGACAGTGTTTATCACTCTATGGGGAGTGTATTGCTACAGAGTAATGCCATTTGGTCTAAAAAACGCCGATACAACCTACATGAGGGTCATGACTACCCTTTTTCATGATATGATCCACAAGGAAATTGAAGTGTACATAGATGATGTCGTTATCAAATCCAAAAGAAGTTTAGACCACCTGGATGACTTACGAAAGTTCTTCAAGAGGTTGCGTAAGTATAATCTGAAGTTGAATCCAGCAAAGTGTGCATTTGGTGTACCCGCGGGAAAACTATTGGGATTCATCGTTAGCAGGAAAGGCATAGAGATGGATCCATCAAAGATTAAGGCAATCCAAGAGCTATCTCCACCCAAGACCAAGAAGGACGTGATGAGTTCCTTGGGAAGACTGAATTACATCAGTCGGTTCATAGCTCAATCCACAGTGATCTGTGAACCCATATTCAAGTTATTGAAGAAAGATGTTGCCACAAAATGGACAGAGGAATGCCAAAGGGCTTTTGATAGAATCAAAGAATACTTATCCAATCCACCAGTATTAGTCCCACCAGAGCCTGGAAAGCCTTTGTTATTATATCTATCTGTCATGGATAATGCATTTGGATGTTTATTAGGGCAGCATGATGAGACATGTAGAAGAGAGCAAGCCATTTACTATTTGAGCAAGAAGTTCACACCGTATGAGGCAAGATACACCTTGTTGGAATGAATATGTTGCGCTTTGACTTGGATTGCGCAAATATTTAGGCATTACTTGTCTGCATACACCACATACTTGATCTCAAGAATGGATCCACTTAAGTACATCTTTCAGAAACCAATGCATACAGGTAAGCTGGCAAAGTGGCAAATTTTGTTGAGCGAGTTTGACATCGTGTACGTGACAAAAAAATCCATCAAAGGACAAGCCTTAGTGGATCACCTCGCAGAAAACCCAGTGGACCAGGATTATAAGCCACTCACAACCTATTTCCCTGATGAAGAAGTTTTGTTTGTAGGAGAAGATATATCAGTCATATGATGGATGGAGAATGTTCTTTGATGGAGCATCAAACTCTATTGGAGTTGGAATAAGAGCAGTCTTAATTTCAGAAACAGGTCAGTATTACCCAATCTCAGCTAAGATTAGGTTCTACTATACCAATAACATGGCGAAATATGAAGCTTGTATTCTCGGACTCAGGATGGCCATCGACATGAACATCAAATAACTCTTGGTGATAGGAGATTCCGACTTATTAGTTCACCAAGTGCAAGGAGAATGGACCACTAAGAATTTCAAGATCCTTCCTTATTTACATTACTAAAAAAGTTGAGTAGGAAATTCGCAAGGATTGAGTTCAGCACGTCCCTCGAGCTCAAAATGAGTTTGCTGACGCTTTGGCAACATTGTCCTCGATGATTCAACACCCAGACAAGAATTACATCGACCCTATCGACATAGAGATACATGATCAACATGCTTATTGTTTTCATGTAGATGAGGAGCTGGATGGAAAACCCTGGTACTATGACATCAAAAGATTGATAGAAGCACAATAATATCCTAAAAATGCCACAAGCAACCAGAAATGGACTTTGAGGAGGATGGTCAATCATTTCTTCCTTAACGAAAAAATCCTGTATAGGAGAACTTCATATTTAGGATTGCTGAGGTGCGTCGACGCTGCAGAAGCGACAAGGCTTTTGGAAGAAATATATGCAGGAACATGTGCACCTCACATGAATGGGTTCACTTTGGCAAAGAAGATTTTAAGAGCTGGATATTTTTGGATGACCATGGAGAGAGATAGCATCCGATATGTGCAAAAGTGTCATCAGTGTCAAGTGCATGGAGATTTTATACGGGTTCCACCGAATGAGCTCAATGTGATGGGTTCCCCTTGGCCATTTGCCGCTTGGGGCATGGATATTATTGGACCCATAGAGCCTACCGCGTCAAATAGACATCGTTTCATCCTGGTGGATATCGATTATTTCACAAAATGGGTCGAAGCTTCGACATACAAGGCAGTGACAAAGAAGGTGGTGGCAGACTTTGTTTGCAATAACATAGTTTGTCGATTTGGAATTCCAGAATCAATCATAACAGATAATGCAGCCAACCTCAACAGCGATCTTATGAAGGAAACTTGTGAAAGGTTCAAGATTGCTCATCTGCTAGCACTGCGCCCAAGACGGGTGGAACGGGAGGTAACGATGCTTTCTTTCGTCCTTTGTTGGGTTCTGTTATGACTGGTAATGAGCATGAAATGTTGACTATGTTTTTTAAGCTAAAGCCTCCTGTGTTTCTTGGTTCTAAGAATGAGGATGCTTATGAGTTCATCTTAGATTGCTATGAGAAGCTTTATAAGTTAGGAATTGTCCATCAACATGGGGTTGAGGTTGTGTCATTTCAACTTCAAGGTGAGGCTAAGCAGTGGTGGAGAGCTTATATGGAATGTAGATCTTCAACTTTACCTCCACTTAATTGGACCTAGTTTCATGCTCTGTTTTTAGAGAAATATGTGCCTAGGACTTTGAGGGATCGCAAGTAGGATGAGTTATAGACTTTGGAGCAAGGTGGTATGACTGTGGCTGCTTATGATGCCAAGTTCCATGTTTTGTCTAGATATACTACTCAATTGACAACTACTGAGGAGGAGAGGATTCAGTTATTTATTAGGGGACTAAATTTTGAGTTGCATTCATATGACCTCTGCAAGGATGAGCTTTAATGAGGTAACAGACTATGTTAAGAAAGTAGAGGGGGTGAGGCGAGACGGTCAGGCTAAGGCATTAGCTAAAAGGGCCAAGAACTCGGGTAACTTTTAAGGTTCTTACTCCAGGGGGTCTGGCAGGCAAACGCTTGCAGCCAAGCCAATTCAGTACGTTATTCCCACCTCTACAGGTAACTACTCGGGAACTCCACTTTATAATTTAATACAGGATAGCCAGGGAGTCGCACCTTTAGCGGGCAGCAGGCCATCTTTTGATCGTACATACTACAACTGTGGTGAACCTGGGCATATGAGGAGAGATTGTCCCTACCCACGTGTATTAGATTCCGCGCAGCAGCAGTCTAGAGCAGTGGTACTCGCAGGAAATGGTAATAATGGTCGAGGGTGTCCACAAGGTGGGTGAGGAGGTAATCAGCGAGGCCGTAGAGGTAGAGAAAATGGTAATGCATGCAGGGGTAACGTGCAACCGGGCAGGGAAGTGTCTTGTCAAGATGATAGGGCCCAGTGTTATGCCTTTCCAGGCAAGAATGAGGCAGAGACGTCTGACGCGGTGATCACATGTACTATTCTTGTCTATCACCGAATGGCTAATGTGTTATTTAATACGGGTTCTACTTATTCATATGTATCCGTGAGATTTGCCTCAAAGTTTGTTATAATTTGTGATATACTTGATTCCCCTATCCATGACTCTACCCAAGTTGGAGAGTCAGTCATAGTCACTCATGTCTATCATGCTTGTCCTATTTTGTTTATGGGTTTTCAGACCTGGGCTGATTTGGTGATTTTGGATATGACTGATTTTGATATAATTTTAGGTATGACTTTGTTGTCCCCTATTATGCTGTGCTTAATGGTAATACTAAGTCTGTAACTCTAGAAATTTCGGGAAGGGAAAAATTAGAATGTGAAGGGGTGTACAAGCCTAAACAAGCTAAGATCATATCCTTCATTCGGGCAAGGAAATTGGTAGAGCAGGGTTGTTTGGCTTATTTGGCTCATGTTAGGGATATTGAGGTTGAGACTCCATCTGTTGAATCTATTCCTGTGTTGTCAAAATTTAGAGAAGTGTTTCCTAATGACTTGCCTGTTATGCCTCCGGATAGGGATATAGACTTCTGCATTGATTTAGAACCTGGTACTCGTCCCATTTCTATCCCTTCATATCTCATGGCTCCAGCAGAATTGAGAGAGCTTAAGGCTCAAATTCAAGAGCTTCTTGATAATGGATTCATTCGTCCTAGTGTTTCCCCATGGGGTGCCCCAGTTTTGTTTGTTAAGAAAAATGATGATAGTATAAGAAAATGTATAGATTACCGACAATTGAATAGGGTCACTATTCGAAACAAGTACTATTTGCCTTGAATATATGATATTTTTGACCAATTGTAAGGTGCATCGATTTTCTCTAAGATTGATCTAAGGTCTGGCTACCATCAGTTGAAAATTATGCATGAGGATGTGCCCAAGACGACGTTTAAAACCCGATATGGGCACTATGAGTTTTTGGTTATGTCTTTTGGTTTAACTAATGCGTCTGCAACTTTTATGAGTTTAATGATTGGGGTGTTCAAGTCATTTCTTGATTTTTTCGTCATAGTCTTTATTGATGATATTTTGGTCTATTCGAAAAGTGAGGAAGAGCATGCCAACCATCTTCATATTGTTTTGGGTGTTCTTGCGAAGCAAAAGTTATATGCAAAATTTTCTAAGTGTGAATTTTGGTTGACTTTTGTGGCATTTTTAGAACATGTAGTTTCAAAAGAAGGGGTAATGGTAGATTCTCAAAAGATTGAGGCGGTTAAGAATTGGGTTCGACTAAGTACTGTGACTGAAGTTAAGAGTTTTGTGGGGCTCGCTAGCTATTATCGTCGATTTGTGAAGAACTTTGCTTATATTGCCACTCACTTGACTAATTTGACCAAAAAGGAGATACCATTTGAATGGACTGAAAAATGTGAGGAGAGCTTCCAAAAGCTCAAGACTTTTTTGACCACCGCACTCATCCTAGCATTACCGGTAGAAGGTAAAGATTTTATTATTTATTGTGATGCTTCAAATTCTGGTTTGGGTACTGTGTTGATGCAGGATAAGAATGTTATAGCTTATGCATCGCGTCAATTGAAGGTGCATGAGAGGAATTACCCAACACACGATTTGGAGTTGGCAGCGATAGTATTTGCTCTTAAGATCTGGCGACATTATTTGTATGGTGTAAAGTGTGAAGTGTTTACTGATCATCGTAGTTTGCAGCATGTGTTCACTCAAAAGGATCTGAATTTGAGACAACGAATGTGGATGGAGTTACTTAAAGATTATGATGTCAACATTCAATACGATTCGGACAAGGCTAATGTGGTGGCAGACGCTTTGAGTTGAAAAGCGATGAGTATAGGTAGTTTAGCTTGCTTGAGTGTATCCAGGACCCTTGGCTAAGGAAATTCAGACCTTGGAGTCTAAGTTCATGCAATTGGGTATCTCAGAAAGAAATGGGGTGTTAGCTAGCATTAAAGTAAGGGCCACATTCATAGAGGAGATGAAGGCCAAACAATTTGAAGATGAAAATTTGGAAGAGCTTAGAAAGAAGACTATGAATGGTAAGGCACAAGAGACCACTCTTGATGTGGAAGATGTGCTCAGTTTTAAAGGAAGAATTTGTGTTCCTCGAGTTGATGACTTGATTCAAATATTGTTGGCAGAATCTCATGGTTCGTGATATTCTATTCATCCGGATGTGACCAATATGTACTGAGATTTAAAGCGAATTTATTAGTGGCCGGGCATGAAGACGGATATAGAGGAATTTGTGGCTAAGTGTCAAATTGCCAACAAGTGAAATATGAACATCAAAGGCCTGCAGGTTTGCTTCAAAGAATGTCAATTCTAGAATGGAAGTGGGAAAGGATAGCCATGGATTTTGTGGTTGGTCTTCCCAAGACTTTGGGGAAGTTTGATTCTATTTGGGTAGTAGTTGATAGATTGACTAAGTCAGCCCATTTTATTCTGGTAAGAATAGATTATAATGCTGAATTGGCTAAGGTATATGTGACAGAGATAGTGAGGTTGCATGGGGTGCCCCCCTCTATCATCTCAGACTGTGGTACCCAATTCACATCCAAGTTTGGAGGAAATTACATGATGAATTGGGCATACAACTCACTTTTAGTACAGTCTTCCATCCACAGACAAACGGGCAATCAGAGAGGACTATTCAAGTGTTATAAGACATGTTGAGGGCATGTGTGATTGATTTTAGAGGGCATTGGGATAAGTTCTTACCTTTGTTTGAATTCTCTTATAATAATAGTTATCACTCTAGCATAGATATGGCACCATTTAAGGCACTTTATGGGAGAGGATGTAGATCACCCATAGGTTGGTTCGAGGCTGGAAATGTGAAACATTTGGGGATTGATTTAGTGAAGGATGTTCAAGATAAGGTGAAGAGTATTCAAGCTAAGCTTTTAGCTGCCCAGAGTAGACAAAAGAAGTTTGCGGACCATAAGGTAAGAGACATGTCGTTTCAAACCGGTGAGAATGTTCTTCTTAAGGTATCGCTGATGAGATTTGGCAAGAAAGGTAAGCTAAGTCAGCGATACATTGGTCCCTTTAAGGTTCTTGAATGTGTAGGACCGGTGGCGTATATATTGGCTTTACCTCCTAATTTATCAGGTGTTCATCCGGTATTTCATGTGTCCATGTTGAAGAGATATCATGGTGACGGAGAATATATCATTAAGTGGGACTCAATTGTGTTAGACAAAGACCTCCAATATGAGAAGGAATCGATTGCAATTCTTTATCGTGATGTGTGCAAGTTGAGGACCAAAGAGATTAAGTTCGTGAATGTTCAATGGAAGCATCATCTAGTTGAGGAAACTATTTGGGTAACCGAGTGGGACATGCGAGACAAATATCCCCAATTGTTCGTCAATTCAGGTACTACTTCATTTCTTCCTGAGACTATTTTTTTTCCTAAGTTGTCACTCGGGGACGAGTGATGGGTAAATTGGTATCTATTGTAACGACCGGGTTCCGTCGTCATAGAAGAGCCAGCAAAAAAAAAAAATTGGGTCGGAAATTTTTTTCATAGTAACTTGAAATTTCCTAACCTAGTCCAAATTTGGACGAAATTGGAGTGTAGGGAAATCCAGTAACAATCGGGTGACTTATTTATGATTTTGATTACACGAGTAGTTATAAGTCGTTAAGGAATTCGTATGACTTTACAGAATTGAATTCGGGTGAGTAGAACTCCCGTAATCGATCTTAGCGTGAACTGTATTTTTTAGCGTCGTTGACTAAAAGTGTGTTGTGAAATGGGTGTCTTGAAATTATTAAAATAGCTTACTGTTTCGTGTAAGCCGCTTTGGCGCTAGATTTTGTCGCTTTGGCGGGGCCGCTATAGCGGGTTGAGGGTCGCTGTGGCGGGCCATTTTTAGAGCTAAGGAACGAACCTCAGGTGACTCTTGATAGTTTTCCACCATTCTTGAGGCTAAATGTAAGCTTTTCACTCCCAGAATCCGTTTTTCGATTCGTAGAACGTATTAGAATGGGTAATTATTGATGTGGGAGGGTTTTGATCTAGATTCTATGGTGGAAACAACCATATTTTGGATACTTGGGATCATGGATACGATCTAGGGTTCATAGAATTGTTAGCAATTCGGGTAATTAGTGATTGTTTATTGATTCTCGTGTTATTATGATTGTTTGTAGACCAAGAACAAGCAGAATGAACTCGAAAACGGAAGGATCAAATTTCTTAAGGTTTCAAGCTTGTTTCGAGGTAGGTGATGGTTGTGATTCTATGATTGTGTGATGTATGTTTGTTCTTGCTTCATTATGATACATGTATGTATATGAATGTTGCATTATTGATCACACTTGTTGTAAATGAGATAGATGAATGATGGTTACCATGAAATCATGACTTAAATGTATGGTCTTAAGGATATACTTATGATTGTGGTGTGTTGAATGGATCGGTTGCCACGTTCCGGCATAACTAACTACGATCGGTTGCCACGTTTCGGCATAATTATGGGATCGGTTGCCACGTTCTGGCATAATCATTGGATCGGGTACCATGTTCCGGTATGTGAACTGTTTGGGTTTGGGTTCCATGAGAGGACCAATGACTTGTCATAATTGTGTATCTTGAGAAAAATGTGAAGTTGTACATTGTTCGCATATGTTGATGATATTGTATATGTTCGATATGTGCATGTGATTATATTGTTGTATTGACTAATGTATGTTACACTTAGTGAGATAGCCGTGTGGTCCTACCAGTACATTGTGGTTGTGTACTGATACTGCACTTGCTCTTATTTTTGTTGAGTACAGGGCATCTTCAAGCGGCTACTGACAGACCTCGCTTAGGAGATCAGTGATCGTCGTTTCGAATTCAAGGGTGAGCCAGTTTTTTCGGGCTGCCATGGGTTCTCTTTCGTCTATGTCCACCATTTTGGACTTAGACTTTTCTAGTTAGTTATTAGTTCATTAGTTTGGGGTTGTATCCCTTCTTGTTTAGACTTTGGTTCATTGTTAGATGTTTTGGTACATTGACTTTCAGGTTCTAGGTGTATTTTTCCGCATTTGTTTAGTTGATAGACTTTTGTTTGGAGTTTATGAGAACTCCCTAATTCTTTTCTTAGTATTTAACTTGCTTCCGTAACTTAAATGCTTTAGTTTTTGGTTTAGTTGCTTGGTTTGGATTGTAGTAGTGGTTCTCCCACCGAAGGGTTAGTGTGAGTGCCAATCACGACGATTTGAATTGTGACAACAATCAATTATACATTTCTAAGATTATTAGTCTAATAAGTTTTATAGCTCATAAATATTAGTAGCTTAAAAAAAGTTCAAATCAATATTAATGCAAACAAAAAATTTACCACGATGTTCCCTAGAGGGATGGTTTGCCATAGTACTTTCTTCCAAATGCTTCCAGAGACCTCACATTCAAAGAGAAGATGCTCCATTGTTTCGTTACATATTGGTTTAGATAATTAAAATACGTAATATAATTTTATTCTTTTTAATATCTAGTCATATAATTAATACTTATTATAAGATTTATTTTAGCATGCCTTAATACTTTTAAATTATCATAATTTATATTATGACTTATTAATATACACTATTTGTTTTATGTGATTTTTCTTAAAAAAATAAATTGTTATTTAATATTTTATTTTCATCACTCATTTGATATATATTTTTTCAAATATTTTTTGCATGTTATACATTATTTTTAGGACAAACAACACAAATATATATAGAAAAAAACTATTATTATAAAAAAATAATTAAAAAACTGAGTTAGCGAAGACACATAATTTTCCCTAACTTTAATGAGATTTAGGTCCCACAAGATCATTAAAATAACATCATTTTTCCTCAACTTTTCAACTTGGCTTCTTACGTAATTAAATTTGTCATTTACATGTTCTTAAAAAAGTAGGAACAAGCTAAAATTGTGCCGTAAAACTTTAAATGGTTTTAAGTTATATATATCAGAAGATTTACAATTATAATTTGACTAGTTAAGACATTTATTGGAAAGTAATACAATTATTTAAATTATGACCTAATTATAATAATTAAATGCCATTTATATTATAAGTGTATAGATCTTAACTCGAGTTAACTACTAATTATCAAAGCATATAGTCGCAAGGGGGCAGAATTGTCTTTGTTTAAGGAGGTCAATTGACACCTCTTTATTAAAAAATACATTATGTTGATACATCAACTTTATTTGTGTGTATATATTCTATGTTGAATTCTTTCTTTTTTTTATATTTATTTTTTTAGATTCTACATTTCTTCCGTGACAATCCTGACTTCACAACATAATAATGATAAAACACATTTTGTTTGGATTGATTTAATAAAAACATGTGTAAATACTCAATATCTATAGATTAGGTGTAGTCTTTTTTTTAAATAAAATAAAATAATATGGGGCAAAGAGGAAGGGAAAATGGAAAAAGACGGAATTATAAAAAATCAAACAATTATCAATAAGATAAAAATTCAGATAGCTAGTCGTAAAGTACATTATAAGATTCCCAAGATAAGATATAAGGTATAGTCGTACGTGTAGATATACATTAATAAAAAATATTCTTAGACGTTACAACTATATATATTATTGCAATTGTTAACAAATTGTACCTAAATTACTTAAAGACGTTAGTATTATACATGAATAAAGCCTGATTTTATAAAACTATACTTTTTATTTTTCCTCTTTTTTGGCCTTTTGTTAGGTTTTAGAATCTTATGAAAACGTCATAATTAGTTTTCATTTTTTGGTTCAAGTTTTGTAACAAAAGTAGTAATATTGCAGTTTCAACTGCCGCCATATTTAGGGGTTCATACAAATCCACTAATTTTTGCCATATTAATATACTCTCTCCCTCCGTTTTAATTTATTTATCATATTTTAATTTGGTATGAATTTTTTAAAAAAATTATGAATTTTGTAATTTTTAATTAAAAATATGTCAAATAAACTAAAATATCATTTACTCTTGTGATTTTAAATATGTCACGTGAAGAGTTGAAATAAAAAAAAATTCCAAAAAAGGTTTTTTTTTAAAAAATTGATTAAAAAGGAAAGAAGGACAAACGATGAGATGGAGAGAGAGCATATGTTATAAGAAACTTAATAAATTGTATAATAATTGATTGTGAACTTAGTTATCGTTGTATATATATTCGTTTGCAATTGAGTAGCTACATAGGAATTCATAAACTTTACATTCTAGATTCGTCTTTATTATACCTAATATCTTACATATCATGTATAAGAGTTAAGACTACAAGATGCAAAAAAATATTTAAGTAAATTAATTATATACCTCTTTAATTTAAAATTACAAAAATTTAAAAATCTTATTTATTTTTCCGATTTAAACTCTATGTTGAATCATATAAAGACATTAAATTAAAAGGGAAGGAGTAACTAATTAAGCCTCCGTCACCAATCACCAACTTATGTTTGCCATTACTTTATATTGAGTTGCGTAATTATTTCATTTAAAAATAGGGAGAAGTATCAAAAACACCCCTAAATTTGACGCGAATTATTGATTTCATACCCGAATTATTGACAGCCTTAAAAACACCCCTCTTCTTGACTAACTAAATTTAGATACACCCCAATACACTCCCGATGTGCAACATGACATAGCAAGTGATCTCAAACTCTTGTAGGAGCATGAAGTTCTTAATAAAAATAGAGAGAAGTGTTGAAAACACCCATAAACTTGATGAGAATTCAGGGGTGTATTTCACTTGTTGCAAGATCAAGGGTGTATTTAGCTTCAATTAGTCAAGTAAATGATGTTTTTAAGGCTGTCAATAGTTCGAGAATGAAATTAATAATTTGCGCCAAGTTTAGAGGTGTCTTTGATACTTCTCTTTAATAATATTAATAACAATTTATTTTATCATATTGTTAACACTCCCATCACATTCATAATTTTTTTGATATGTGAAAATTCATTTTGATAACGACCGCTAAGAAACTTGAATCCACGATATGTTGAAGCTAGACATAATTAGTTAGTTAATTTAGTATGATTGGATTATATTTAAGGAAATTATTTTGCAAGAAACATTTGTGTTAGGTTTTTTCAAAGCCTACCTAATTCTATTAATTATTTGTGAGAAGTTACACATGTCATAACCCCCTTCCTTTAAAAGCTGGAGTAAAAGAGGAAAAAACATAGAAATTAATAGGATGTAACATGGGACACTAGCTAGGTAGGCAAAACTCAACAGGATCTAGAGATAAATATTATTGATACTGATAGAGCGGTAAGTACTCATTAATTGAATTTAAGATTTTTAATTTTAAGTTTCGAATGTAAAAACGTTCTTAATAAAGAATGTTTTACGCTCAAAATGAGATATTCCAATGCAAATATGAATTAATCAGACTCAAAGAAAGAAGTATCGACCATCAAATTAAAAATATATATACTAGTCAATAGTCATCAACAATTTGAAACTTTTATGTATACACAATTCTATGGAGTATTTTTAACTTTCTATTAGGGTGTGTTTGGCACTAAAGGAATTTCTTTTCCACAAAAATGTCTTTTCTTTAAAAAAATAAGTGATATTAATTAATAATAATGCACTATAAAATATTTACACCATTAATTCCTTATAGTAACAATCTGATCATATTGTTATTTTCTTAATTACGTAGTGGAAGACATGTGTTAATTTATGCATTTCAAGAAAATTAGTTCTGTTAAGTGAAGTTGCTTAACAAAATTGTTCTGCCAGCCTAACTTAAGTAAGTTGAGTTGGGAGGGCGGCGCAAAATCAACTTTGTTATCTGATGATAACGCGTGATATTATTGATGCTACGGCCTTTAGCTAGTGAATTATTAGTTATTTAAGTTCGATAAAGACTTAGCCACTTCGTTGGATTTATCATTAAAGGATGTGGAGCAGCGTTAATATGAATTCAAATTTCAATACAAATATCAGATATCGAATGAAAAAACTCCAAAAAAATTATGTGATGGAGTTGTTGTGGCCTCTTTCTCAATTTATGTAATTTCTCATCGACATATTAATATTGCTTGAGGTCCACTCATTAGCCTATTTTTATTAATCTATCTTTCACACTATTAATTCTCCCAAGTTGTTTATTTTTTTCAGTTTTGTTATGTAGCATGATTCATGCACCATTTTATTCAAGTAGCAACCTTGAATATATAATTAATTAATTAAATACATAAATATATATAAAGCATTTACTTTTTATACATAAATCATGCAAAAAAGGCATATAACCGTGAAAATAAAGTTGTGAGAGATAAAGGTTAGCTTAACTTTAATTAATTTCAAGAGCACACCTCTTATTAACCCATATTAGCCTCAACCCTAGCAAATATATGGCACAAGTTGTTTCTTTCGACAAACTGATCTGTTATAACTACTTACAAATTGAATCTAAAAAGGAAAAAAATTGTGTCATAAAATTAAAATTTCTCCTAAAAACTGACATGTACTAAACTAAAAATAATTTTATAAAGAACTACAAAATAAAATCTCCGCACAAAAAACACTCTTTCTTTCTTCTTACTTAAAAAATGAATGAATGTGTAAAGTTTATAACCACAAAGGGATAACGTAAGATACAATATTTAAAACTATCAATCTTATTATAAGTGGCTTTAAAAGGTTCACAACTCTACCACACAACCTAGGATTTAATTAATTATTTTGGTAGCCCTCTCTCATCATCTTAATTTCATTGCTTCTTATAAAGTCTTAATGTGATACACACATTTTTTTGGAGTGATATATCACAAACTCTTTTTATTACTACTATATATATATATATTTCATTAGTGCATGGAAGCAACTTAGACTTCTAATTAAAAACAATATATTATATACATCCATCTATAGGCATTAATAATTTATTGAAGAGTTTCAAGATATGGGTGGAGAAGACAAAGCTTGTAAAACCATCAAAGGTAAGTTAAACATATGATTATATTACTAGTCTTTAAACTTCCAATTGTTAAAGCAATTAGTTTTCATGAGTTTATTGAAAAAGTTAAATTTGTATACTCTCTCTATCCTATTTTAATTGTCGTTTTAAATATTCAAGTTCATTAAGAAGAAATAATACAAGTAAGTTACTTTTATTTATTAGATATTTTTTTTAGAATTGAGCAATATTTAAAAAGATTGTGTACTTCTTTAATGTTAAGGTATATATAGTTGAAAATAGTTGCCAACTTTAGTCTTGAATTTCAAAAACGATATTTATTTTGAGATAATTTTTTGGGCTAAAATGGCAATTGAAATGGGATGAGGGATTACTAAATAATTGAAATACATATGGTTAGCTAGCTTCTTATTAAATTAGGAGTTAATTACATTAAACACTTCTATAATATGACTCATTTTCATATACACTTCTTATATAAGATATAATATGAAAATTTTATGTTCACACTCCATGTGAGGTAAATTAGAAATTAAAATTATATTAAAATATATATTGAATTAATTTATTAGACTTTTTTATATAGTTTTTAAATATGTAAATTTTATTTTCAGATTCAAAGACCATGATGAGAGAGGCTAGAAGGAGCCTCAATGTCAATGAAGAGTACCAAGGTGCATTAAGGACAAAATCATATGGTGAATTTTTTATGAAAGCTCATGACCTACTAGTAAATAATAATAACAATAATATTAATCAACCATCATCACCAAATTCTCAATATTCATTATTTTCAGATATACTTCTTGAGCCAGGCCAAGAAACAATAACAAATATTCTTGAATCAACTAATATTTTTCCAAAAACATATAATCTCAAACCCCTTCTTTCAAATTACTTCAATATTAGTGCAAAAGCCTCAAAATTTTGTAGCCACCTTCTCAAAACAATAAATCAAGTCCAAAATGACTATGATTTCGTTGAACAAATCCTCGAATCGATCGATAATAATTTTTCCTCTCACCTTATACTAGAGCTAAGATCTTATATTATCCATAACAACCCGTTTTCCGACCTTAAAAAACAAGATTTTACGCGAATCAACGATGAATATTCGTCGATTTTGCAACGTTTGAGTTTAAAGAGGAAAAAAGTAGCTAGGAAAATAAAATTTATTAAAGGTGTAAATAAGGTTTCAGGGGTATTTGTGACAACAACATGTGGACTAGTAGCTGTTGCAGCCGTGGTACTAGCAGCACATACACCAGCTGCACTTATAATGGGGCCAGCAATTTTGACCATTATACCCTTAAAGCGATCGAAAATTAATAAATTCACGAATCGTCTACGATTCTTGAAATGTGGATTTCTAAGCAAAATCGGAGCCCAACTTGATGTAGCGGCAAAAGGTACATACATTTTGAACAGGGATTTCGATACGATGAGTAGGCTCGTGGATCGATTGCACGACGAAATTGAACATAACAAGGCCATGATAAAGTTGTGTTTGGATAGAAGGGAAGATAGTATTTCATTGAAAGTGTTGAAGGAGTTGAAAAAGAGTAATGTTGGATTTAGGAAACAAGTGGAAGAGCTTGAAGAACATGTTTATTTATGTCTTTTAACAATTAATAGAGCTAGAAATTTGGTGATTAATGAAATTGGAAAATCTTGTGAGTGAAAAATCAATAGTGAGAGTCAATATTAGACTTGTATATTGTGTATGTATATTTTTTTATTTGTCAATGTAAGTCTCTATGCATGTACTTAACTTATTTAATTAAAATTTAGATCATTGTTTTATAACTAAAAGAATATATATTTCAAGTGTGAGAGATCTTTATCATATAGTATAGTATTCCTGCCCTTCCGACAAAAACAAATAAGCCATTAATTTGTTAGCTTAATTCCTTTATGGGCTCATATGGGCCTGGTGTAGTGGGTCATAGAAGTGGATCCAAAGTATAGACTAATCTTTGTTTTTTGCTAGGTATAGCCTTGTTTATTTTGGCAAGAATTTATTTGTACTCAATATTTACAATGGATCATATTATATGAGAAATTTACACAAAACTCATAGTGTTAACAGCTAATTACATCTTATTCCTACTCTTTTTCAAATTACAAAAATCCCTTAAATTTGGCGGAATCTGGATACATCCCAAAACGTCCTAATACAGTGCGCTTCGATTTCGCATACATCGCTCAACGTCCCGATACATCGCGTTTCAATTTCGAATACATCACTCAACGTCCCGATACATTGTGTACGTCTTGATACATTGTGTAAAGTGATGTATCCGACCGATACATCACATAAAAGTGATCTATCCGATCGATACATCGCGTAAAGTGATGTATCCAAGAACATGAGAGAGTAGGAATTTTGTATTCTTTTCAAATGGTAGTACATTTTAGAGAATACGGTAAAATAAGTTGTGTATTTAGGTAATTTTTCCTATTAATATATCATAACTATATTATAATTTAAAGTGAAAATATTTATTGTGATTTAGTGATAAAAATATATGTGAACACATATTAGGGCATCTTTTGATGAAGAAACTTAATAGCTTAGTTCATTAACTATCTGAATTTCCACCTTATCAGTGAGACGATTTCATTCCCGCCCCCATATTAGCTTTCAAGATTGTACACTAATTTATACACCACAAATATTAATTAAGGTGGTGACTAGAATTTTGATTTAGTAGAGAAAAAATCAAATCAAAAGTTTAAATTTAAATAGTTAGATAAATATAAAAATAATTTATAAAATGTTACTAAATAATGTTAAATATGTTGATGTCATCTTTCTACAATGTGGCAATATGACATCTTTTTCGTATCGTGAAATAATTGATATAAATTTTGGATTCCATATAGGCATATATCCTTTCTATTCTTAGAAGAAAACAAAACTTTGATCAATTCTGCCTACTTTATTTTATTTTATTTATTTGATGTTCGGCACTTGCGTCGCGTAGGGTTGAGAAAACATTTTCAACTGAGAATTTTTTAAAAACTCAACGCTCAAATTCGAAAATTCTAATTAAGAAAGAAGCAGCTCCATACGCTACACCATATTCTTTGGTGATAATTTTGCCTATTTTTTTTTGTCTCTCTCATTTAATTAGAGCAACTTCAGTAATCTTTTAAATTCTTTTGAATGAGTAATCTTTTAAAATGACGTTGATTATTTTTGTAAAAGAGATGACCGGAAAATACAGGTGAAAGCAAAATTTGAAGTTTATTCATTCAGTATTTCAGTCCATTTGAATTATCAAGTTCTAAATTAATATTTATTTATATTTATCAGATTTTTTTGAGATAAATATAAAATTTTGAGTTTTGATCAAAGTTATTGAATTCGATCGAATCCATAATTCGTATACTAGCTCCTGTCCTAGCTGGAAAATAACCAATGGATGACGTTGCTTTTTCATAATTTTGTAGTAATAAAAAGTTTTTGAATAGACCTAACAACATGTAATTTTGGAAATGGTTTTTATTTGAAGCTGTCAAGACTTGTAAATTACTACATTCATTGGTCTCTTTTTCTTTTCTTTTTCTTTTTGGAAGATTTGGTCATAGACTACCTACAATTTTTTTATAAGATATTTTTATGTCTATATACATAAAGAATTGAAAATGATAAAAAAAATTATTCAATTCGTAAGTGATCAAGATATCTCATTTCCTCTCGACTCTCTTATTTTTTCTTCCAAATTTTGTCTGATCGATGAGTTTCACCAACTCCTCCTAAGTCATAACCAAACTATGTCGACTATTTCAAAGGCATATGTACCACGCTTTTCTTCTTTAAGTTTTTTTTTTTTTAAAATCATTATAGTATTATTATTTTGAAATCTAAGAATAATCCATAGCTATTATAATCTTTATCTTTCGGGGGAGCACTCGATGCTGAATACTTTATGTGCATTGTGTAATAACCTACGAATCACTTATGAAACTTATAATGTCAAGGGTTGGAGTTGGGAGCGTCAGATGGATTGGGAATAGACAATGAACTTAGAATGTCACTTATGAAACTTGTTTTTCCTATTTCTATCAAAAAAGTTAGTTTACTCATTTTTAAGAAACTTATTTTGCTAAATTCTAAAAGAATTGTCCAATTTAATATGAGAAAAACACAAATTATTTTCGTGAAAATATGTTTTCATCCCATATGAAACACAATCTTATACATGGTTCCAACTTCCAAACAACATGTATTCTAATCAATTTGGGGAAGAAATTAAAGGAGAGCTATAATTTATAGTCCTACCTAGGGTGTACATGACCGGGTTGGTTCGAGTTTTTCAACTATCAAACCAAACCATTTGTGTAAAAAATTTAAATTTATAAACCTAACCAAACTAATAAAATTCGGGTTTTTCAACCTCAGGTTGGTTTGGATTTTTCAAATACCAAACCAAACCATTGTGTCGAATTTTAAAATTTATAAATCAAGCCAAACTAATAAACCTCGAATTTTTTCAGATTTTTGGATTTTTTCTATAAAGTTTGCATACAAACATATAATTAACTTGTGCTCCAAATATTTCTTTAGTCCAACCAAAATATAATTATCTAAGGTGTTTCTTAAAAAAATAACACAAAATATGAGATGAGTACTGATGACACAAAAATATTCAATAAAAAATAATAATGAAATCATCATATAAAATAAATATTGCAAAGTCATAATGAAAATGATCACAATTTAAAAGTACTAAATCATGCTAAAATAAGTTTAATAAGTATTAGTTACATTACTAAATATTTAAGGAAAATTAAAATTAGATTATGTATT
>JAJOOR010005172.1:0-19188 GCA_036250505.1 Solanum acaule | reverse complement strand
CCCTTTCTTGCCAAATCTCATCTCCCCCTTCTCCTTATTACATCTGCATAGGACTTCTGACGACTTTGGGCTGTCTTAATTCTATCTCTAATGAGCTGAACATTTTCCATGGCATCTTGAACCGAATCTGGCCCTATCAAGGCTACTTCACCTACTTCAAACCAACCAACTGGAGATCTACATCTACGCCCATATAATGCCTCATAAGGGGCCATCTGGATGTTGGAATGGTAGCTATTATTGTAGGTGAACTCTATAAGAGAAAGGTGATCATCCCAACCTCCCTTGAAGTCGATCACACAAGATCTCAACATGTCCTCTAAGGTCAGAATGGTATGCTCTGCCTGACCATCCATCTGTGGATGAAATGATGTGCTAAGATTAACCTCAGAACCAAGACTTTTCTAAAATGACTTCCAGAAATGAGAGGTAAATTGAGGAGCTCTATATGATATAATAGACAAAGGAACCCCATGTAACCTGACTATCTCATTAATGTAAAGCTTGGCGTAGTCCTCTGCCGAATATGTAGTCTTAACAGCCAAAAAGTGTGCAAAATTAGTAACTTTGTCTACTATCACCCAAATGGAGTCATGATATCTACGAGTACGAGGTAAACTTGTAATGAAGCCCATGTTGATCACTTCCCACTTCCAAGTAGGAATGTGGATCTCTTGAGTCATACCCCCTGGTTTCTGATGTTCTACCTTCAATTGCTGGCAATTAGGGCACTTAGCCACAAAATCCGCTATATCCCTTTTCATACCATTCCATCAAAAGATTTCCCGCAGATCACGGTACATCTTAGTGGCACCTGGATGAATAGAATACCTGGAGTTCTGGGCTTCTGGAAAAATCTGTTGTCTCAACTCACCCACCTTAGGAACACATAATCGACCAGGATGGCGAAGTACTGGTTCCCCTTAGGAGAAAACCTCAACTCTCTGCTGATGAACTGCACCCTTTAGTTGAAGCAATATTGGATCACTGTCTTTCTTTTCCTTAACCTCCGCTACCAATGAAGATTCTGTCCATTTTGAACTGTTACACCACCATCTGATATGCTCATATGGCGAACTCCCAAGCGAGCAAACCCGTGAACATCTTTTGCTAGTTCCTTTCTTTCTTCCTTAACATGAGCTACACTACCCATAGATAGTCTGCTAAGAGCATCAGCTACTAGATTGGCCTTACCAGGGTGGTAATTCCCACTCATATCATAATCTTTGAGGAACTCAAGCCATCTCCTATGGCGAAGATTCAACTCTTTCTGGGTGAACACATACTGAAGGCTCTTATTGTCTGTGAACACATCTACGTGAACACCTTACAAGTAATGTCTCCAGATCTTTAGGGCAAATACCACTGCTGCAAGCTCAAGGTTATGAGTTGGATAGTTCTTCTCATGCTCCTTAGTTTGTCTAGAAGCATAAGCTATAAGCTTACCTCGTTGTATCAACACACAACCTAGGCCGACTCTGGATGTTATCACAATAGATAACATAACCGTCTAAACCCTCTGGTAGAGTCAAAACAAGAGTTGTAGTCCAGTTCTGCGAAACTCTTCTCACAATCATCTGACCACTGAAACTCGACCTTTTTCTGAGTTAACTTAGTCAATGGAGAAGCTATGGATGAAAATCCTTCCACGAATCTTTTGTAATAACCTACGAAACCCAAGAAACTTTTGATATTTGTAGGAGAGGTAGGTCTGGGCCATTGGTTCACTGCTTATATTTTCTGAGAATCCACTCGGATCCCTTCACTAGACACAATATGCCCAAGGAAAGCAACTGATTGCAACCAAAACTCTCATTTGCTAAACTTAGCGAATAGCTGGCGATCTTTGAGATTTTACAGGACAACCCTTAAATGAGTCTCATGTTCTTCCTCATTCCTAGAGTAAATGACGATATCATTAATAAAGACGATAACGAACAAGTCCATATACTGCTTGAACACTCTCTTCATCAAATCCATGAAAGATGCAGGAGTATTAGTTAGTCCAAATGACATAACTACAAATTCATAATGACCATACCGGGTTCTGAAGGCTATTTTTGGAATGTCACTATATTTGAACCTGAGCTGATGATAATCGGATCTGAGATCTATCTTCGAGAAATGACTAGCACCATGAAGTTGGTCAAACAAGTCATCAATCCTGGGGATAGGGTACTTATTCTTGATTGTGACTTTGTTCAACTGTCTATAATCAATGCACATCCTGAGAGAACCATCCTTCTTTTTCACAAACAACACTGGTGCACCCCATGGGTAAATACTCGGTCTGATGAAGCCCTTATCTAGAAGGTCTTTCAACTGCTCTTTCAATTCCTTTAGCTCAATTGGAGCCATTCTGTAAAGAGGTATAGAAATAGGCCGGGAATCTGGAAAGAGATCAATTCCAAAGTCGATTTCCCTTTCGAGAGGAACTCCGAGAAGATATTCTAGAAACACTTCTGGAAACTCATTAACTACTGGAACTAACTCAAGAGTTGGGGTTTCGAAGCTTGAATTCATAACCCGAACTAGATGATAGAGATAACCCTTAGAGATCATCTTTCTAGCCTTAAGGTAAGAAATGAATCAACCCATAGGTGCTAAGCTACTACCCTTCCATTTTAAGATTGGTTCGTCTGGAAACTAAAAATGAAAAGTCCTAGTTCTACAATCGACTAAGGCATAATAGGAATGTAACCAATCCATGCCTAGAATGATATCAAAGTCTACCATTTCTAGCTCTACAAGTTCTGCTGAGGTGAATTTCTGGGAGACTGTGATAGGGCAATTTATGTATACCCGTCTAGCTATAACTGGGTCACCGACTGGAGTAGAGACTGACAAGGGTTCTGAGAGAGTTTCTGGACTAACATTGAAGTTGACTGCTATATAAGTTGTTTTACAAAGGAGAGAGTGGCCCCTGGATCTAACAAAGCATAAACATCTAAGTTAAAAACTCATAACGTACCAGTGACTACTTTAGGAGAATCTTCCTGATCCTGGCGAGCCTGAAGAGCATACAACATGTTTTGGCGCTGTCCGCCACCTGTACTAGATGAGTTACCCTACTGAGTCAGGTGACCTGCTGGTGCTGCTGAATTTGTAGACTAAGCCCTACCATTATTTCCTCCTTGACCCTGTTTAGCAGAAGGACAATCTCTCAACCTATGACCAAACTGACCACACCCAAAACATCCTTTTTTTTCTTGCAAGACACTCGCCCAGATAGTTCTTACCACACTTAGGACAAGTTGGGTAGGTTCTGGTGCCTGAAATACTCCCCTGAGACTTAGAGTCTGATGCCCTACCTTTCTGCTCCTGTCGAAACCTGGAAGATGGAACAAAAGATGATGAAGGTGTTGGAGCTGAAGACTTTTGTTGAAACTGTGAACAATTTCCACCACCCGATTTCTGTTGAGAATACTCATAGTTGCATGTCCTAGCCTTCTATAAGTCATGAGCCTAGAGATGTTCATATTTTCTAGCAACATAGCATTACCATACTCTATTTTCGCTAAGTCGGATACCCCATACAGAAACTTGTTCATTTGAGCCTTTGGATCAGCAACCATGTGAGGAGCGTACCTGGAGAGTTGGGTAAACTTGAGTCCGTACTCTTGGACTGACATGCTACCTTGCCTCAAATTCATGAACTCCTGAGCTTTTGTCTCCCTCAACTCTCTTGGGAAGAATTTGTCTAGAAAAGTCTCACTAAAACACTCCCAAATGATAGGAACTGCATTCGTACCCCTATTTTCTTTCCATTAAGTAAACCATATGTGAGCTACATCCTTAAGCTGGTAGGATGCTAACTCCACCCTATCATTTCCAGTAACTTGCATCACTCCAAAGATCTTCTTGACCTCATCTATGAAGTTTTGGGGATCCTCACCAATATGCGACCCTAGAAACTCAGGTGGGTTCATCTTAACAAAATCCTGAACTCTAGATGCAGCTAACCCAACATTAGCATTTGCAGGAACTGGAACCTGCTGGTTGTTCTGTTTGGTCACACTCTGACCCAAAAGTTGAATGGTGTTCCAAAACTCAGCATTCGAAACTTCCTGATCTGGGACTGGAGGAGTAGCGTTAGCGTTGCGGGCATTCACATTCCTTGTGTGAGCTCTACAAGGAGGCATGATCTGAAAACGAATAACGATGGTTTAGAAAGAGAGATCATACCAACGCACAATAAGAATATCAAGAAAGTGAAGTTTTCCTAAAACACTTCGTAGCCTCCCTCTTATTAGATGTGATGCACTTCACACCCATCAAAAGGACTGTACTTAGTGCGGCTTTACACACATCCTAGGACACTTAAACATAGTGCTCTGATACCAAGTTTGTCACTCCCCGAAGCTACCCCCAGGACGCGGACATGGAACATAGGATCACGAGTGACCCCAAGCTAACCCTACTGGCATATCATAATCATACTAAAGATTTACTGAAATAGAAATGCTGTGCGGAAACTTAAACATAAGTTTAACTGAAATGATGTGGAATACCTAATACTATCTGAATACATATAAATTTGAGAAGAGTTTAAGATACTGAAATAAAACTCAAACACTAAAGTTGAATCTAACTATGTCTGAAATAAAGCCTCTAACTGACTAGAGATGCTGGCACATGCCCCCAGCTAACTCTAGCAAATACTGAAAACAAAAGTCTAAATATAGAAGCATGTTTATTGTCCTCGAAATATGAGGACTCACCACTAAAGCTGATGAACGGAAGATCGGGAACCGATCTATGAAAGATCTGAATGTTGAGGACCTGAACCTATATCACAAAAAGATACAGCGCAGAGTATGTGTCAGTACTTGAAAGTTACTGAGCATGCAGGAAAGAATAAAGTTGAACAATATACATAACTAAACAAAGCATATAATTGAGCAATGATATAATCTGAACATCATGGAAATACTGATATATACTGAAAAGAACTAAACTAAAATAATTGAATGCGATGACCAAGTTTATAACATGCTGAAACTGAATACTGAACTAGAACTGATAACCTAGTCAATGCACTAGAATCTGACTATGGGAGCTACTAATAACCGACATAAAACCACATGATCTAAATATGGAGTCTAATGTATACGCCCAATCAAGAAGACCCAATTTACCCTACCAGAGGTATAGAGGCATGACTGGCGTGATCACTAAACTGATGCCCACAGAGGGAACTTATAACATAGAACGTCGTTCTGGGACTGAAGTAACTGGATAGTTCAATAATCTAACATGCAAATCTGAAATGTAACATGTATATCTGATAATGAAACATTCAAAAACTGAGGCATGTATATATGTTTATCTGTAACTAGTTAATGTAATTCATGAACTAAAAGAACTACATAACTACGATTCTGAGTTTATGCATGAATCTGGGCAAAAACGATACTACTACATGATAATCTGATTAGGAACATTAAAATAACTAATTCATAAGAATCTGCTGAAATTCTAGAAACCCTAGGTCTAGATAATATGGAGCGAATCAAGAATCTGACTGAATTCTAGGGACTTAATTGGTGAAAGGAACTCACTAGTGAAATCCCACATACCTGGTGACAAAATTCGTGGAGAAATCTTTCGATTTCGAGGCTGGAAGAGATGAAAACCTTAATGCATTATTTTTGGAGGGCTGCTCGACTTCTCTCTCTAATTTGCTCTAAGTTTCGCTTGACTTTGGTGAATGATTGATTAGGGTAAGTTCTAATTAAGTTACTAGACTAAAATTGATCAAAACCACGTAGTTTGGGGGTTAAACGACATAGTTTAGGGGTCCAATGCATAGGGAAAAGACAAAACGACCCCTGACTTAAAAGTTGTTGGGCCAACCGACGGACCGTGGATAGACTGACGGTCCGTTCTGGTCAACCGTTGCTTGGCTTTATAGATGGGATTTTGGGGCCTCGATCCATAGACCAGGACCATAGTTCGTGGTCTAACCTACGATCCGTGGGTTCGGCCGTGAGTCATGCCTTAGAATATTTTCTGGGTTGTTTCTGGGGAGGGATGCAGGTGGCCATCCACAGACCACCACCTACGGTCCATGGGTGGTGCCCGTCAGTGGCACCTGGAATTTCTGAAATATGCATTCTGGTCTATCTAGGATACGAGGTATTACAAGGACATATTAGTAATTAGACAAAATAAATAAATAATGGAACATAGTGGGCCATAACCCTAAAAGAAAAATTGCTTCAGATAGCAATTGGGTCTTAAAGGAAAAGGGGAACGCAACAATGGAGAAAGTTCTAATCCAAGTTCTAAAAGAAGTAATTCAAGGAAAACAAATAATCAACAAGAGATTCCAGTAGAAACTTATGGAGAAATCAAGAAGAAGTTTGTAATGGCTATTTAGAACCACAAGAAAGTCTTTCCAATCATGATTAATTTGGATCTCTGGGTAAACTTTTTGATTTCATTGACATGAATATGTATAAACATATTGTTGTGAGTTGAATCATAGTTATATTAATCACTTGCTTATGGTGAGTATAGTTACTTTGGATGTGAAAATACCTATAGATAGAAGCAGAATTTATTCTTGTACTCCTAGTATTACAAGTTGAGTTACGTTGTGATATTAAAATTGAGTTGATGTTAACTGTAATAGCTAGCAATAATATAAGTTTTTATGATGAAACAAATTTCGTCTTGGTCGACATGAATCAAAAATGAAGGATTTACAAAGAACTATTTCAACGAAAGGCCATAGATAGCCAAATAATTTGTTTGATCGAAAGCAAGATGTGGATATTTAGAGTTATGACTCGTATTGCTTAAATTGAAGGACTATTAGGTGTATGAATAAGATAGACATATGAGAGCCAAACCTGAAGCCTAAGGGTTGAGTATTTAAATAGTTATTGATTTAGAATAAACAAAAATTAACAAAAGATTGATATGATGTGATTATAGATTGATTGAAGGGAGTTGTTCGGATTGCTTGATGTGACAAGTTTGGTAATTCAACATGAGTACAGTGAGTAGTAATCTTACCACAATTTGTGTTTTATAACTTTTTGTTGTTCATCTTGTATTCCTAAGATACTTAGAACATAAACTTTGAAGAACTTGATAAGAAACAACAAAGTTTAAAGAGCATTTTCAAAACTAGAAAATTAAAATCAATAGAGAAAATAGAATCAGAAACAAATTAGAAACAATATACAAAATATTTTTCTTAAAGAAGAAATTCGAGCCCACTGAATGCACAGTGTCCCCTTAAGGAAATTATTCCTCTCAAGTACCCGAGGTTAATGGAATATATCCTCCCAGGATAGAACGATCTTACTCACCGGTGTATCGGTACCTAAAATCACAGTGTCAGCAAACCACTCAACGATAGTAAATTACACTTAGAATACTAGATTTAGTAGTAGAATTAACAAGAAGTCCAGAAAGTTGGTTTTGTTAAAATGAGAGAAAATCCCTCAACTTATAGAAAACAAAAGGTAGTGTGAAAAGGTTCTTATTGTGCCTTACCGGAAAGGTCACAACCCTTTGGAAAAGTCACAATCTTTCAGAAAGGTCACAACCTTTCATAAAAGTCACAACTTTTCATAAACGTCACAACTTTTGATCATAAAAGTCACAACTTTTCATAAAAGTCACAACTCTTCATAAAAGTTGCAACTTTTCATAAAAGTTACAACTCTTCATAAAAGTCGCAACTCTTCATTTTCCATTTACACCTATTAAAACCCAACAATCCCCCACATGAATTGGGAATGACTCCAAGACAAAGAAACGGAGAAGTGTGTGTACTTTACAAGCAAGAATTAGTTGCATCTGGATAAGTAGGTTTCCCTTTGAACTTTCCATAGTGAACATATGTCGGATATCCTCGCTCAATCGGTAGATTTGATACCTTTGAACCATCAAGCTTTGGTGTATACCTAGACAACCCTTTACTTCATTTGATCTCGGTGATCCAATTTGCATCACTATATCCTTTCAATATTGTTGGATATTGTTATAATGCAACACATAGTTTTGAGTATGTTTTAAATACCCCAAAACTCTTTTCATTGTCATCCAATGAGTTCGATTGGGATCACTAATGAATCGACTCAGTTCATTAATAGCACATGCTATATCTAACAGTGCACACTTCGTGATATACATCATACTTCCCAATACTCTAGCACAATCCAATTGTGACTCACTTTCATCTTCACTCTTTTGAAATGCACAACTCACATTTATTGGAGTCTTGACAATATTGAAATCCAAATATTTGAACTAATCAAGTACCTTTTCAATCCAAAATTGCTTTCTTTCTGAAAAGACAAAACTTTTTGTTGTTCCCTTTTGCACTAAGGATAGTTCCTCTACACAAGTTTTGTAGTAAACCTGAACTTATAAGTTATGCAGCCATCGATTCCTTCAAAGTTCATTTTTTTTCATTCTGCAATTCCATTAGATTTAGGTGAATAGGACAGTAGTTTGATATATCCACTTTCCAAACTTATTTCTGCAAAAGGAAATTTATATTCTCCATCCCTATCACTTCTTATCTTTTTCCCAACTAATTTCAACTTCAATTTTATATTGCCTATACGTTTCTATTGATTCATCCTTACCATTCAACAAATAGACATAACTGTATCAAATGCAATTGTCAATAAAAGTTATGAGATACTTTTTTCCCACCACGAAATGGTGTTGACTTCATATCACAAATGTCAGTGTAAATCAACTCTAAGGGATTAAAATTCCTTTTAACAGATTTATAAGAATGCTCAGCATACTTAGATTCCACACAAACTTGACATTTTTATTTATTGCACTCAAAGTTAGACAAAACTTCTAAGTTTATCAGTTTTCCTTACAAGATTTTGTAATTGACATGTCCCAAGTGTTTATGTCACAAACAGTTTGACTCAAGCAAGTAAGAACAAATAAAAATATTGAGTTTGAAAAGCTCTCTGCGAGGTAGCTTTTTCTCACAAATATTTATTCCTATTTCTTAAAATTTTGTGTGATACAAATATTGTTTAGAGTCATCACCTTGTCAAATTTCCTTTTCGGAAGGACCTTTCCATAACTTTCGATTTGATTGTTATAGAACTACCCATGAACAAAGTTTTATCGAGTCCAATAAGGCAATATAGTCCAAATGCTTCTTTTACAAAATATGACAAATGATTATTCACCAATATTCATGTCTATACAAATAGTTATATTTAATAGATATATCATTTCATGAAAAAACACAACATTTTAAGTGACACTTTTTCATAAAAGAACTCAATCATTTTGAACAAGTATACATATAATTTGATAGTTTCATACTACTCATACCATATACTAGTAAAAGAGAAACTCAACGCCCACAATATCAAATATACTCCAAGAATTTTGTGGGTCTAACATAATACAAAAGTATCCTCGAATTTCATATCTTGTGCTCCAAATTTAAATTAGACATTAAGTCTAATTTTATTTTTATCATAAGCAAAGAACCCCCCACATTTTTAATATGATCTCAAAAATATTTTTCAAATCATTGAAAATAATTTTTCCACATATTTTACCCAGACTATCAATGGCAGCATGAAACCTCTTTTGGAAATATTATTCTACAAAAGAGAATTATAGTGCTTCAATTCTTTTTGACAATCTTTACATAGTGTCAAAGTTCATTTCATAGAGGCACGTATTGCAAACACAAAATCACACACTTTAAGTCACTGGTCTTTTTTCTATCATAATTAGACATACCACTTAGTATTTAGAATACTAATAATAAAGACAAAAACTTTTGTACAATTTTTTCTATTTAACAGTGAAGTTTATAGAAAACAAAAAAGTACAACACTAACTTATTTATCAAGAGTAGAAAACTACAAAAGTTTTTATTCTACAAAAATCAGACACAATCAAATTCACAAGGAGTACAAAACTACAAAAGTTTTTTTTCTCCAAACAAAATAAAACATATTCTTAGATTATCACATAGAAATGATTTTCATTTCAAATAGTCTTTCAACTATAACATTTTGACATACTATTTTATCAAACAAAAATGTGCATCTCTCATTCTGCAAACTAAAGAATTTTAAAGGCAATACTATTTGCCAAGGAAAATTCATTCCAAAACATATGGTTTGCAGATCTTTTTCCAAAGATACACATGATAAATATCAAAAGAATTAACTTTTAGAAACTATTTTCCTCCTTAGATAAATAATAAGAAGGTTACCTGGTGTAATCTTTAACCGGAATACCACCAATTTTTCTAGTACATTCTCAATTCGATCTTGCTAAACAAGGCACCTAATTCTAAAGAAGTAGTGCATTAATCTTCTACTTCAATGATCTGTTTCCTTCAATCAGTAGAATACAAGAAATACCAATAGTATATTAATTTCCTTAAGATTGTTGTTCATCATGTATTCCTAAGATACTTAGAACAAAAACTTTGAAGAACTTGATAAGAAACAACAAAGTTTAAGATTGTGTTCTTGGAGAGGGCTTGATCGACTCATTCTCCTTCTTTTCGTTCAACTTGATGAATTTTGGAGAATGAGTTGACTAGGGTAAGTTCTAATTAATTTACTAGGATAAAACTGACTAAAACAACGTAGTTTAGGTGTCTAACGCATAAGGAAAATACCAAAATAACCCTGACTTAAAAGCTGTCGGGGCCAACCGACGGACCATCAACTGACCCACGGTCCGTCCTGTCAACTGTCGTTGGCTTTCAGAGACTGTGTTCTTGGGGTCTTGATCCACAGACCAGGACTACGGCCCGTGGTCTGACCTACGGTCCATGGGTCAGGCCGTGGGTCGACCCTTAGAAAATTTTCTGGAATTTTTTTCTGGGAAGGGCTGTAGGTGGCCATCCACGGACCCCACCTACGGTCCGTGGGTGGTGCCCGTCAGTGGCACCTGCAACTTCTGAAATCAACATTCTGGTCTGTTTAGGGTAAGGGGTGTTACAATAACACTTCATTTCTAATCTTGTCTCTCTTCTTGAAAATCCATTTTCCTTTCTTGGAATTTGGCTTCTTTTTTTCTTAGAGGGTCCTTCTCCGGTCTCTTTGTATTTTCCATTTCTTTTCCAATTCTTCTTATGCTTGAATCCTAATGATTTTGTACCACTTTACTCTGCCACAAAGACATTAGAAGCACCTTTAGCAGCACAAAGCCTCTCATTTGCAAGTTCAACATCGTGAGAATCATAAAAAGGTTTTGATGCTATCATTATGGGTCAAGTTAACTTTCAAACATTCCCAATTATTGGGAAGAGACCGAATCACTGCTTGAACTTATTGTTCATATGAAAGAATATGGCCAGCACTCTTCAGTTGAGCTATCATGTTTGACATCAGCCTAAGGTGTTGTTTGACATTTTGATCATGACGCTTCTTGTAAGTGTAAAATTTGATAGTTAACTATCACAGGCGGGTCACAGAAGTACCCCAATATGTTCCTCATAAATGTGCCCACATAGCGTGAGCAGTAGAAAATTCCTCACAAACATGTATGAGGTCATCAACCACATAACTAACTATTATTCCACATGTAGTAGAGTTAGCCTTTTACCAAGCTCAATACTACTCCCAAAATATATATTTGTAGTAGCAAATACTCACTGGGTTGAGATAATAACTCAAAAAGGCCTCTTTAAGAGGTAACTGAACTACACTCAATCTTTCTGAAATACTCTAAAAACTCTTTATACTTTTATGAAAATAGTACTTTCTTTTCAATGTGAAGAATTACCTTCTTTAAGGGGTAACTAAACTTCTCTTTATCTGGCTAAAATGTTTTTGAAAACTATTTATACTCTTCTTAAAAATAGTACTCCCTCTGTTTCACAAAGAATAACCTAGTTTGACTTGGTACGGAGTTTAAGAAAATAAAGAAGACTTTTGAATCTTGTGGTCCTAAATTAAAGTTACATCAAATGTACAAAATTGTCCTTCAATCTTGTGGCCTTTAATATGTCACGTGGAAAACTGAAAGTAAAATGTTACCAAAAAAAGAAAGAGGTCATTCTTTTTTAAACAGACTAAAAAGGAAAGGAGGTCATTCTTTTTTAAACGGAGCGAGTAGCTCTTTTTTCAATGTGAAAATAGTACTTTTGGAACCATTTGTGATTTCGTAAACACTTCTCCAAAGATACTTTTAAAAAAATACTCTTGAACTCACTTTAAATTCCAAAACAATGCATGAAAATAAATGAACAAAGGATTTCAATAAAATCTCATCGACTAAGGTTCATCATCATCATCATACTATACTAAAAGTGGGATCCCAAAAAAGTTAAACGTTGAATTACCAAAGTATCCTTTAAAAGTTAAGTGACCATTTTGACATTTAATTAAAAACTACTACTTCAATTTTTGGTACTCAAAAATAAATTTACATTTCTATTACTCCCTCCGTTCCTTTTATATATCACCTTTTTAGATTGCACTTGCATTAAGAAATTAAGTAACTTTACCCTTCTATCATTATTCAATGTTTTCTTCAGTCAACTTTTAAATAAATGATGAATATGCTAGATTTCAAAAATTAAAATGCAATTGGATGACTATTTAAACTTTTGAATTTATTTTCAAAATCAGATTTTATAGAATAATGAATTGGGAGAGTAATTAATCAATGTATGAAACACTTCAATGAATATTAATTACTTACTCCCTCCGTTTCAAAAAGAGTGACCTGGTTTGACTTGGCACGGAGTTTTAGAAAATAAAGAAGACTTTTGAATCTTGTGGTCCTAAATTAAAGTTATGTCAAATGTACTAAATTGCCCTTCAATCTTGTGGTATTAAACATGTCACGTGGAAAGATGAAATTAAAATGTTACCAAAAAAGGAAAGAGGTCATTCTTTTTTAAACAAATTAAAAAGGAAAGGAGACCATTCTTTTTTAAACAGAGAGAGTATTAGTTTTCCTAGGTTGGTCAAAGTATATATTTTCAAGAATAATTAGCTACTCTATGAAGGGTATAATAGGAAGAATATAATAATTAATGCATTGATTTTATAAAATGACAAGTATTCGAAAGGGATGACATATAAAAAGGAACGGAGGGAGTAATAAATAATTGAAATAGTTTTTTTTAAAAATTGGATACATATCAATACTTGACCGGATACATTCATGACTTACTGCGGTCATTCAATGTGGAGAAATTGCTTTCATATTCCACTGTTATAAGATTTTTACACTCATAAATATAAACTTTAAAGTAATAATATTTTGGAAAGTTAAATTGACTTCTAAATCTATAAATATATTAAAGCTAAGAGATAAATGATGTGACATATCTCTACTATCTAGAAGACCATTTAATTTTTTTCCTTTTTTGAATTTCTTCTTATTCTAACATTAATATGCTATGTATAAAAATAATAATTCAAAATTCACTCTCTTAAATCTTCTAACTACCACTTTTAATTATTTGTTTCAATTAATGAGAAATTGAAAGCAGATAGTTATAGAATATGAGGAGTTCTTATCATTAAACCTTGAAGGATACTATATAAATATGCATATCATTCAACAAATACTTCGATCATATACCTTTATTACTTACTAGTGAACTTATACACATTTCGCACGGAGAAATAAATTATATCATCCGTCTTTTTTCTGAAATAATTTTTACTTTATTTAAAAATTAATTTTAACTATGAAAAATTCAAATTACACTCCATGTTTAGAATTTCAAATAAAATGTTATTTTGTCTTATTTGTGAAAAAAATACAATAAAACACAACTCTGATTTTAAAATTTTCTAGTAAAATGAAAAAAAAAATCTAATTATATATGGCCAAATGCCCACCAAATTCATGATTTATTTTTCGTTCTTTCTAATACTCGAATATTAAAATCATCAAAAAATATAATCAATTTTATTTTCAATATTTCTTTCAAACGTATATTCTAAATAGAAGAAATTATATATAAGATACATAAAAGTCTTTTTCAAAATTTAAGCTTTAAAATTCTAAACCAAAAGTTACATAAAACATTATCTATATTTTTTTAAGTAAATATGAAAAATATGTATAAAAATAGTCTGTTAGCAGACCTTTGACTATGTATTTCTTCACTAAGTTATCTATTTATTTAATTATTCTTTGCTACTCAAGAAATAATTAAATGAAAACATGATATTAGAAAATTTCTTTTAAAATACATCTCATTGTATATTCATAATTAATATAGGTTAGAATATAAACACAAAAATAAGTTCCATCCATTTTTCTACTAAATAAAATAATGTTGATATTCATTTGGTGAGTAGGTATAAATATAATGGTATTCAATTTTTTTAAATCAAGTTCTGAAGTTTTTTTAAGTTTTCAAGATTCTTAAATGTATAAAGTAGTACTAAAAAGAAAATAATATGTTCAATCTATTTGAGTATTTATAGAAAAAGCTAACGGGCAAGATATATATGCTTCATTAATGCTTAATTTTTTCCTTCCAATGACAATAGAAATATTAAATATCTTAATGAGTATGGAGCAATGAAAAAACATTTAAGTCTCACAAAATATAACTATTCTAACAATTCCTATAATCATGCTTAAATACCATGAAGGCATGAACGAAGGAAACTCATATGCATGAAATTCAATTTCTTCTTCTTTTTTTTTCTCTCAATTGAATTTTATATCGAACTATGATTCTTTTAGATATTTAATTAGTTGAAATGTGAGTGTCATATATTTGTGGTGATTTTTTTTTTTCTTTTTCTTGTGTATATATTTTTTTATTTCTAATAATTAATTTTCTTAAGCACTTTTAGTCTTTTAGTGAAATGTACTATATTGAATTAAGGAAATTATTTGCAGACAAACGATAAAATCTATAGGTAGATATTTCAAGTGTTTTTCTTTTGGATTTTTTTTGTGATTATATCATCTAATTTTTAAGAATTTAATTGAGAATTTTCATTCATTAAAATATATATAAAAATTAAATTACTTCTACAATTATATATTATAATAAAGCTAAAAATGCAGAATAACTTAATTTCCCTTTGTGTCACTACATGATATTTTTATTTATACTATACTAAAGCAAAAAATGTATAACAACTGAACTTCCTATTGTGTCACTGTATGATATGTTTTATTTATTTGAAGAATTTTATTCCTTAGAACAAATATGATAAACGTCAAACCTCAATGTTTGATTATTATACAAAGAGATCAATGAATATTGGAATGAAATTCTAAAAATAAATATTATGAATAAAATATATAAAGAAGACAAAATATATCAAAAGATGGGAAGGTAGGCATACAAGTATCAATACATTTATTTTTGTGAAGATAAATACAATTAGATGTAACATTTTAACTTTTCAAGAATGAAAAGATGTAGTAAACTAAAAAGAGTAATAATATAAGTGAGAAAATAGACAAGAAATGTAGAGAGACCAGAGAGAATTTTCTTGTTCTTCCAAGTATATTCAAATGTTTTCTAAATCTTCAAGTGCATAACACATCCTCAAGACTTCTATTTATATTGTTTTAAGAGGCATACAAAAACATAGCAATACATATGATATTAATTATTGAGAATGTGGGGAAGATTAAAGGGTGTGGAAGATAAATGAGGAGATGGTGGAGGTGTGAGTATTATTACTCATAATGGTGAAATTATATCTTCAAGTTATGGACATCCACATTAATCAACAAAACATTAATTATAAACAAATAATAATTATATTAAAAATGAGGAGAAAAATTAAAAAATGTCCAAAAAAAGGAGAAAAAAAATAAATAGAAATGGAGGCCATAGAGAGGTGCCACATCACCTCATCTATGTTTCTCCTTTATATATATATATGATTGGAATAAAAATTCATTTTCAAGATAATTATCTTTGATTTATGTAAGCGGTCAACCGAGAATAGATTTATATAAAAAAAATGTAGTTCTTTTTCTACACAGGTTCATCTGACATCTAAAAAGTTTAGTTCAAGTTCTTGAACTTTTAAAGTACTTATGAATTTAGTGTGGGATACACATGCAACACATGTGTTTGAGAGCTAGTATATATATATATATTACTAAAAGTGGAAAGCCACTAAGTTAAAAGTTGAATTACCAATTTACCCCTACACCAAATTAAAATATTATAAAAATATATACTTAATTAAACAAAAATAAAAATCATTTATTATAAAGTAAATTCCTCCTATTAAATATAATAATTTGTACGTTCTAATGTTAGCCTACTGCTTAATTGAACAAATTTTTAATCTTCTTATACATGTAGTATTGTTATCTTCTTTCTAAATTTTATCTTATTCTATTTACTAATGGTAGCCTTTTCACATTTCAGCTTATCTCATTTAATTAATTAGTTATATTATATTATATTATATTATCATTATAAATTTTTAAAGTGAGGAGATATTAAGTCAAAACATAAAAAACAAAATAATCATAAGAAAGTATTACATTTATTCCGAATGAAAATCAACTAAGCTTTTTCCACAGTTAATTTGAATAACTTAATATAGTAGTATTTGACCTCATGAAAACGTGTATCTTTTGAAATCCAAATCAAGTTCACTTAAATAATTAGTATGTCATGCCTCGGGAAAGTCAAAGAGTTATATTTGAAGTATGGTTATAGTGATTCATTTATATATATATATATTTACTATTGATAATATTTAGCACTATTCACTTAAATATTATTTCTATTAATATTTTTTCTTATTTTATTACTATTTTTCTCGTTTATTTGCTTTAAATATTCATTTTATAATTTATATCCAATTACATATTCAATTGCTACTTTTAATAATCATAACTCGTAAGCTTTTCATATTCATAACCTCTAAATAATTAATTTAAAACTTTAAGATATCTTTTGATATTCCTCCATTTTTATCTATATAAATTCAACTTCTAAATTTCACGAGACCCCTATCCAAACACTTATATTATCATATTATATTTGATTTATGTTTTTGTTTGATTCGATAAAAGAAGTCACTTGAATTTTGATTAGTTATGGGAGGGTGTGAAGACAAGAACTAAACAAATTATGTTTCTAATTTTGTATTTTTTTCCATCTCTATTATTATGATCAAAAGTCTTAAGAAGGATGAATATGCTGCATTTTTTTCTATGTTTATGTGTTTGTATTTTCTCTATACTAGACTTCATAAAGTTAATTTTCTATAAATTCCTGATTATGGTAAGTCTATATTTTTTTTTTGGTAAGTCTATATTTTTATTCGGGTTTAAATTATTCATTTATGAGTTTATTAAAACACTAAAATATGTTCTTCATTTGATGTTTCTTGTCCCACTTTTAAATATTTTTATTTGTAATTGAATTTTATTACTCATTACACACATGTGTTTATTGAATTATAGTCGTTCTAAATAATTTTAAAATATATATATGGGATACGTGCAATGCCAAATAACTAGTATATACAAATACAACATAGCAGCCAACGGTTGAAAATAGTAAAAGTCTTAATGGCCATTAGTCATAAAGATAATTCATTCACTAGAATTAAATGGTAGAAAACGTTTAGCAACTGCCAATTTTTTTACCAACTTGAATATTGATTTATGAGCTAATTCAAAGAATATTAGAATGAATATAGATAATAATATGAATATTTCTTTTTGAGATATTAGAATCATTTTTTCAAAAATCCCCTACATATCTCAAAAAGAATGTTAAAGAATAGAATGGAATAAGAAGTTTTGATGGGTTGTCACTTATGAGTACAATGCATCAAATCTGGTGTTCCTAGACTAAACCAGACCTAGATTAAATAAGATATACACTTACGGAATAAGTGGTGAACTTTAGAATTTCTATGAACTAAAATATTTTTTCTAAGCTCAGTCTTATTCTATCACATCATACTCGCGGAATCTTTGTCACTACTGTGGTTTTGTGCTAAGAGGTCATGCGTGTGTCTTGGTATTCATGAGTATTCTAGAAATTTGTCACAATTTCATGGAAGCGACACCAATTCACACTCATATAGGTCCAATCATCAGGTGTATTCTGCAGAGCAATACACAACCTATAAAGGATATGAATTGGATTAAGAGTTCTAACTTAGCCTTACTTTGCCTTGCAGATTGTCGCACTATATTCACACATCATAGGATGGACATAATTCTATAGTGCTTACTTGATCAAGTAATATCTTATTACTCATATGAACCAAATTCGTGGAATTTTAAATCACATAGGTTGGGTTACCATCATTGTTGATCTTCTCAAATGACAAGTCTTACTCCTCTTGATGTTTTTTCAGTCAGTGAATCAGATTCACCTTCGACTACACAATTTATTTATTTAAATAATTTAATCTCATAGTAGTTGATTCTTCACATTATGTCTCAAACACATATATTTAATTTTGTCATTGAAACAATTATGTTTTCACAACAACTATTATTGCTTGGCAACCACATATGGACACTACTAGAAATATGATCTACTGTCACGGTTAACTTACCGTTGCAATAGGCTTCTCTACCGTCACTATAGCTCTAACGCCACGGTTTAGGCAACCGCTACAACAGTTGGCGTTGCATTAGTTCTATTGGGACGGTTTTGTCCGACGGTTATTCAAATTGTAGCAGTAGATGGCCCTATTGCGACGGTTTACAGATTAATAAATTGCCAACGGTTAAAGTTCTATTGGTACGGTTATGAACCGTCAGAATTAAGTTTCATGCCACATTTATTTACAATCCATTGCCAACGGTTAACACCCCTATTGGTACGGTTTTTTACCGTCTCGATAGAGTTTTATGCGACAGTTCTTTGTAGGTTGTTGCTACAATTATTTTTACAACCATTTCATTCTATTGCAACGGTTGTTATATGGTAATGCATCAATTTTAAGCTATTATAATTGTTGTTCAATGTCTATTGCTACAGTTATTACGGGGTAATGCAATAATTCTTTACTTTTTGCAATAATTAATATATACATATTGCAACGATTAATATTAGGCTATCCCAACATATATACTATTGGTTCCACATATATTATTAATTTAGCCATTGCAATACTTTTATAACATAAAGTACACATAAAAAGATCATGCGAAGAAGTTATATTTCATTACCAAAATTATAATCTAAGATCCATGGTTGGGTACATAATATCGATAAAAGCAAAATAT
>JAJOOR010005171.1:0-32797 GCA_036250505.1 Solanum acaule | reverse complement strand
ATTCATCATCTACTCATAACACTTCAATTACTAATTTCTAACTTCAAATTATTAACACTTTACTAACTAGTCATAAAATCAAATCCAAAAAAATCCCAATTCAACCTAAAATTACATATTCTCAAGTTTAAACTAGTCCTAAAATACAAAAATGTTAATTCTTCACTAACTAACAATGCCCAATTTTTTTAAAAAACACCATAAAATAAAAATCTTCAATTATCTATACCTAACTAACAATATTCAAATCAAATTAGCAATTGAATAACACAACCCAACAAATAAAAACAATAATATACTAACAAACAATCAATTATAATCACTAGAATTGAAAAAAAAAAAACTAAAATTTAACCCCCCTACCTGCAGCAACGGCGACCAGCGACAGGGAAGGGCAGCAGGCGACGGGGAAGGGGAGCACTGGCTGAGGATGATGATCGGCAAAGGCGACGGCGATGGGAAGGGCGGCGACGGTGACGGAGACGGGAGGATCGATATATATATATATATAGAGAAGGGAGAGAATAAGAGTGAAGAGAGAGAGAAAAATAAGTAAATGGCAATATGTCTTTTAGCTATTTAATAAAAAGCGACGGACAGCGTCTCTAAGTCCGTCGCTTTTTTAAAATATAGTTGACCAACATTTGGACCAAAAAGCGACGGACTAAGAGACACTGTCCGTCGCTTTTTAAAATAATTGACTAGATATTTTGACCAAAAAGCGACGGACTAAGAGATGCCGTCCGTCGCTTTTTTAAAAATTAATTAATAAAATAAAATAAATTAAAAACGATGGACAACGTGGTTATTTTTTAATTTATATATAATTATTTTTAATAAAAAGCGACGGATGGCGTCTCTATATATATTAAATAAATAATTATTAATTATATATATATATTTAGCGCAAAAAACCGCAAAAAAAAAAGCGACAAACTAAGAGATGTCGTCCGTCACTTTTTGTAAAATAATTGTAAAAATAATTATTTTTATTAAAAAGCGACGGACAGTGTGGCAAAAGGCGTTGCTTTTTGGAGCGACGCCGTCTGTCGCTTTTCTGTCCGTCGTTTTTAAGCTGTTTTTTAGTAGTGTCTAGGTTTTCACCGGCGAAAACTAACAAATTCTTTTGGAAACAAGCTCACAACTTCTTCTAATTCATGTGAAAAAATAACAAGTTTTATTGGTAACAAGCTCACAACTTTTGGATTCGGATTTATGTGAAAATATTTTACTAATACACAATTTTTTGTTAAAGAGACTAGGTTTACACGTGAAAAATCTAACAAATTTTATTGGGAACAAACTCACAACTTTTGAATTTGAATTAAGATGAAAGCTGCCTAGTGAAACGATATGTCGTTGGTAGTCAGACTCCTTGTAAGTCGCTTGTAGCCACGCTTACCGACAGTTAAACACTTCCTAATCACTATAGAATTTTCTCTTCTTTTTTTTTTTAAAAAGAAAATGTAGGATTTCACGTGAAAAAATTATCAAGTTTTATTGGAAAAAGCTCACAACTTCTGAATTTGAATTCACGTGAAAAACTAACAAGCTTTATTGTGAACAAGCTCACAACTTCTGAATTTTAATTCACGTGAAAAACTAACAAGCTTTATTGGAAACAAGATCACAACTTTTGAATTCGAATTCACGTGAAAAACTAACAAGCTTTATTGAGAACAAGCTTTATTGGGAAAAAGTTTAAAACTTCTGAATTCAAAGTCACATGAAAATATTTTACTAGTAGACATTTTTTGTTAAAAATAATCTAGGTTTTCATGTGAAAAAACTAACAAATTTTCTGGGAACAAGCTCACAACTTCTGAATTCAAATTCAAGTGCAAAAACTAACAAGCTTTATTGGGAATAAGCTCACACCTTTTGAATTCAAATTCACGTGAAAAACTAACAAGCTTTATTGAAAACAAGCTCACTGATCTTAGTCGTATTTATACGCCAAAGTTGTCAATATTTTCCCATGACATGATTGAATTGAAGAATAATCTCGAGTCTATTAGCTTGATTTCATGTAACTTGCGATGATTATGCACTAACACATGGGATTAGTAGTTTCAGGAACTTTCAAGGAAGTTAGAGTTGATTCGGAGAAGAAGAAGCAAAGAAGAGGAAAAAATGGCCAAGGCAAAAATCACCATTGGCTGGCGCACTGGTTGGCGCGGCGCGCAACTGGTGGAACTTCAGAAGCCAATTGTTGGCGAACTGATGGGCGCGACGCGCCAAGGTCCCAACTTCAGACACGTTTCCCAGGTGCACTACCTGGCGCAGCGCCAATGGTATCACTACAGAACTGTCTTCTTGGCACGATGGGAGGCGCGAAGCCCCACGAAGATTCCAACTTTTTCAGCGAAAATTGTATTAAATAGGACTCCTAGTTGAAGTAGAATTTGGTTCTAATTTTCCCAACTTCTATAAATAGACCCTTAGGGCTATATTGTAGGGAGTTCGACATTATTGTGGTGTACAAGAGCAAGTTTCATCGTTTGTAATAGGTTTCACTTTTCTAACTCTTCTTATTTCTGAAAATCACATGAACAATTGTATTATGTGGTTTTCTAATATTATGAGTGGCTAAACGCCCTAGTTTTGGGGCTGTAGCTACGGATTGAATGTTGATTATTTAAGGTTTTTGAATTAATTATTGGTTGTCATTATAAGTTACTTCTATATTTTTGTTTTAGTATTTTATGCTTGCGCACCATAAGATAAATTTATTGTCTATTCTTAAAATCGAAAGGGTAGATAGACCAGAGAATATAGAAAGCTCGATCATCCTTTGTGAGTTGATGTGTGTTCAGTAGTGATGCCCAGAAGAACAACTTGCTTGGTTACGAAACATGATGAAATATAAATGCTCGCTAGTTAGGCCTGCTATCCCCGCTCAACGATGTAGTTAGACAGCTAACTAGAGTAGGCGACTAGAGGTCGAGAGAACCGACTCATACAATTAACCATGTAAACTAGTAACTTGATAACCAAAATTAGTTCATTGCCTAAGATAGGATACATGAAATCCATTGCATGCTACAGCCTTGGGATTGTCTTTTACTTGCTTGAAACATCATTTTAAAGTCGTTCACAATTAGTTACTTTTATTTATTGCATAACTCGTAGTAGTAGTTAATAGTCATCCAACTCTTTTAAACAGTTACTTTTGTTTGATTGTGGAACTAAGTTGTTAAATATAAGTTGATCATAAGTCCCTTGGGAACGAAAACTCATTTCTAAAAGAAACTATATTAATTGAGCGACCACGTACACTTGCGTGTATATTGGGGGGCAACAAGTTTTTGGCTCCACTACCGGGGACTTAGAAATTGATTTATATTTGATTTTCTTAAGTCTACAATTAGAATATTCAAGTGCTAATAACTTGATCTTAGCTCTTGTGTATTGCAAGCACTTGACTCTTAAGTCTAGCTCGGAAAGGAGATCTTGTTGAACCAGACAACGAACCTGAAAGAGTTTTACACCTATACAGAAAAATGGCTAATCAATGAGGTCATGGAGAATTGGGGTTAGGTCTTCATGAAAACAATAAGGGTAACATAGAAGATAACGTGAACAACCCAGAAAACATGAATAATCATGAACAAAAGGTACCCCCAATCATACCGGCTAGACCAGTTCGTGACGTGGCAGTCCCACTTACAACCAATGTAGCGTCCAGTATAAGGAAACCACCACCGAGGGTAGATTTGAACTAAAAGAGAGCATGGTACAACTCATCCATTCTATGGGACAATTTACCGGTCTCCCCCATGAGGATCCTCAAATCCACATTAGGAACTTTTTAGAGATTAGTGATACATACGTCCCAAATGGAATCTCATCGGACTATGTGAGGCTGACGTTGTTCCCATATTCGTTGTTAGGAGCCACCAAGTAGTGGTTAGATTCAGAGCCACCAAACTCCATCACTACATGGGATTATCTAGCAAAGAAGTTCTTGAGTCTATTATTTTCATCCAAAAAAACCGCACGGTTGAGGAATGAGCTATTAAGCTTTAAGCAGAAACAAGGGGAGGATATGTACCAAGCATGGGCTCATTTTAAACAAATGTTGAATGCTTACCCGCACCACTACCAAGCTAATGAGGTACTTGCTCACACATTTTTTGAGGGTTTAGATTATAATGCACGTGTACTTCTTAATAGTGCAGCAGGTGGACAAGCCTTAGCAAAAACCCATGAAGAGTTATTCGACTTACTAGATAGACTCTCAGAAGGGAACTCGGGGTATGTGGGAGAAATGCCTAGAACCACAACCCAAAGGGCCGCGGGAATCTTATATGTAGATCGAGCTACCGCCATAAACGCCAAACTAGATGCAATGCAATGCAACATAACATGACCATGCATTTCAAACAAATGGCCCTAAACCAAGCACCGGTAAATGTTGTACAACAAGCAACTAGTTGGTGTGGAGTCTGTGGTAGTGGAGCACATGAAACCGAATTTTGTGAGGCAAACCCGAATTCCGTAAACTATGTGGGTATATCGCAAAAAGGTGGAGGTCAGCAAAACTATGGTAATACATATAACTCTAGTTGGAGGAACTATCCTAACTTCTCATGGGGTGGGAACCAAAACCAAGCGCAAGGGGCTAACCATTACCGTTCACAAAGGGGTGGGCAGCAATACCAAAATCCTAACCAGGGCGTAAATCCGAGAGCACCAAAGGGGGGGATGACTAATGAGGAGTTACTCCAAAAGCTCATGGCTAAACTAGGTACAAAGATAAATGCTAGGATAGATAAGCAGGATGAGAACATAAGAAATATCCAAATGTCCCAAATGAGTTTAGAGAAACAAGTTGCGCAAGTTGCAAATTCCCTGAACTTGCGTCCCCAAGGTGGACTGCCCGGTGACACTGAACCAAACCCTAAGCAATTGAATATGGTGAGTACTAGAAGTGGATTACAACTAGAGGAATTAGCTCTAAAGAAGAGAGATACTGAGGTAGTTAATAAAGAAAAGAAAATGGAAGAGGTGGTAAATAACTCCAATGTTGAGACGTCCGTTCCTCAAAAGAAACTACCCTCTCCATTTCCACAAAGGCTCAGAAAGCGAAATGAAGACGAATGCTTCTGTAATTTTCTCTATCTCCTTAAACAGGTTCACATTAACCTGCATTTGGTTGAGATTTTGCAGGGTATTCCGAAGTATGCTAAGTACGTGAAGGAAATAGCGGCTAACAAGAGGAGGCTCACGGAGTACGAAACTGTAGCACTTATTGAGGAATGCAGCTCTAGAATTCAAAATATATTACCCAAGAAGTTAAAAGATCTGGGTAGTTTTAATGTGCAGATTACAATTGGGAAAAGTGTTCATGCCCGGAAGTTGTGTGATTTAGGTGCGAGTGTTAAACTTATGCCCATTTCATTGTATAAAAAACTTGGGTTAAGTAGTCCAAAGCAAACCACTGTCATTCTCCAACTCGCTGATAAGTCTATTGCTAGGCTAGAAGGGGTAGTAGAGGATGTGTTAGTACAAGTAGGTTCCTTGATCTTTCCGGTGGATTTTGTTGTCTTAGACTTTGAACCTGATTCTGAAGTTCCATTCATTCTGGGACATCCATTCTTGGTTACGGGAAGGGCATTAATTGATGTTACAGCTAGGCAGTTAACTATGAGGGCATTATGTTGAAGTGTTTAATGTCTACCGCGCCTTGAAATTTCCATCTATCTATGAAAAGTTGTTCGATGTTACGGTTGTAGATCACGTAGTAGAATCGCAGCTAATTGCGCCCGAAGATCCCTTAGAAAGAGTGTTAGTAGGGCATAAGGTAGATGGAGATACTGAGGCTCAAGAGATAGAGACGTGTTTGAATCTGGCAATCATGGAGATACATAAGCGTAGAGTAGAGCCATTAGATCATGAGTTAGGGTCCCCCACCCAAACCCTCAATCGAAGAAGCTCCTAAGTTGGAATTGAAAACGTTGCCTGCTCACCTAAGGTATGCGTATTTGGGTACTAACGAAACTTTACCTGTAATACTTCTGCAGAGTTGTCTGAAATACAGGTTGATGCGGCATTGAGGGTCCTAAAGTGAAGAAAGAGAGTTATCGGATAGCAGATGGCTGATATTCATGGGATCAGTCCGGCGTTATGTATGCACAGAATCTACATGGAAGAGGATCACAAATCGAGTGCATAACATCAACGTAGACTAAATCCTTTGATGAAAGAAGTGGTGAAAAAGGAAGTAATAAAGTGGTTAGATGCTGGAATTGTGTACCCAATTTCGGACAGTAAGTGGGTAAGTCTTGTGCAGTGTGTTCCCAAAAAGGGAGGTATGACAGTGGTAAGAAATGAGAAAAAATGAGTTGATTCCCACTAGAATAGTCACCGGATGGAGAATTTGTATGGATTACCGGAAGCTGAATGATACCACCCGAAAAGATCACTACCCAATTCCCTTCATTGATCAGAAGCTTGACCGACTAGTAGGGCAGGAGTACTATTGTTTCTTAGATGGGTATTCCAGATATAACCAGATTTTAATTGCACCCGAGGATCAGGAAAATACCACGTTCACTTGTCCTTATGGTTCTTATGCTTTCTAACGCATGCCATTCGGACTTGGCAATGCACCAATGACTTTTCAAAGGTGTATGATGGCCATTTTTCATGATATGGTGGAGGACTTTGTTGAGGTATTCATGGATGATTTCTCTATCTTTGGGAAGTCTTTTGAGTTATATCTCCAGAATCTTGATAAAGTGTTTGCTAGGTGTGAGGACACTAACTTAGTGCTAAATTGGGAAAATTGTCATTTTTTAGTTATAGAGGGGATAATGTTGGGACATAAGGTGTTTAAGTCGGGATTAGAGGTTGATAAAGCCAAGGTACAAGTTATTGAGAAATTGCCCCCTCCTATATCTGTAAAAGGGGTGCGAAATTTCCTTGGTCATGCAGGTTTTTGCCAAAGATTCATCAAGGATTTTTCCAAGATTGCGAGACCTATGTGCAGTCTTTTGGAGAAGGAGGTGAAATTTGAATTTGATGAGATACGTGTAACACCCCATATTTTAGTGCGTTGAACTAGTGTGTTGTAGAGTCTTGTAGTGGAGTTTTGGAGTGTTATATGAGGGTTAAAACTCAAAGAAATGGTTCCCGTATTTAGAATGACATGTTTAGGGGTTAAACGTTTGGGTACAACTCCCCAAGGACCACCCAAGGGGTCCTTGAGGAGAACCCAAAACAGCCCCCAAAATAGTCCACTTTTGATGAACCACGGTTGGCCATTCACGGCCAGTAGACTGGTCCACGGCCCGTGGTTCATGGTCGTGGGTCAAGCCTGAGTTGGCCTACAAGTTTTGAGCCCCAGGTCCAAATGACGGACCCAAACCACGTTCAGTAGACCCATCCACGGTCCGTGGATGGGGAGTCGTGGATGCTGGCAGATTTTGGTAGTTTAGTTTTAAATTAGGCTTTGAGGGTTACTTTAGTAATTAGTTTAGGGGTTAGGGTGGACGTTTAGTTAATTAATTACCCTCCTATAAATAGTTAATAGACCCCTAAAAGTAATTCATTAGCTCATTCATCTTAAGACCCCAAATTATTCCCCAAGAAATCCTCTCTCTAGAAGAAGAAGAAGAAAGGAAGTTGGGGCAGCAGATTAGGACGATTTTAACCATTGATTTAACCTTTGTTTGGGGATTTGATTGAAGGTATGTGAATCTTAATCATCCATGGGCTCTTCCACCCATGGAGCCCCCTTAGTAATCCCCCAATTGTGAACTCAAAAACTCAATTCTAGCTAGGGTTGCGATTGCATTGGGGGTAGGGTTTGGGTGTGATTCCAATCTAGTGGATATCACCCAATTATGATTGATTTAGCTTTTATTAATGATAATGTGATGATTTCATGTGTTTCTATGGTAAAGCCTAATCTAAATTACTGAATGTGATCTTTGTGGGTTTATGCCATTAGAGGCAAAGTTGAAGGTTCATATGTGATCTTCCTAATTCAATATTGTGTGTTGTAATTGATCAAAGTTAGGATCATATAATCATGAATGGAACTAGACTCTACTGTATATGGTTGATCTTGACTTGTAAAGTTAGAATTTAACCTTTATGATCAATTAAGACTAGAATCACCTAGTAATGAAGAATGTGATCAAATTACCTTGAAATCTAGGTATAAAGAAGAGATTAAGAAAGAAACCTTGAGAGTATGGTTGTGATCCTAATAGCTAGGGCTTTAGGGTGAAGCTAATGTGATTACCTAGTGTTGATAAGGCTTTGAGAGTAAAGTCTAAAAGAGAATAGAAGTTTAATAGGTTGAATTGTGGTGAAAGGCATATACTCACCTAACCGACCTTAGGAATGCTTGATAGAAGAAAGTGATAGAATCACTTGAACATGGAATGATTGTCAAGGACATCCTTCCATGAGAGATGAGTGTTAAGCAAGGCTTAACAAGTAAACCTTGAGGTGTATGCTTGGCCTCAAGTGGATATTGAAGATGAGATGGAGTGTCACACAAAATAGGGTCCGAACTCCAAGAAGAAAGGAGAGCCACACCTAGTTGATGTGAAGACTATCCAAGTTAAAGGGGGAACTCTTACGTAGTAGAGTGTGGGTTTTCCCAAAGTTAGGTCTCATGAGATGGGAGCCTTCACATAGTTGAGTTAAGGTTCCTAGTAGCAATATCCATAGCATATGAACTAAGACATGCTTGAGAAGCATCTCATAGTGTTCTAAAGCATAATTGAACTAAGACTTACTTAATGAAGTACCTCATAGTGTTCAAGAGTATAAGTGGACTTAGACATGCTTAAGGTAGTATCTCATAGGGTCCATGTGAAGAAGGAACTTAGACATACTTAAGAGAGTATCTCATAGTGTTCAAAGTATAAAGGGGTTTAGACATGCTTAAGTAAGTATCTCATAGTATCCATGCTAGTAATGAACTTAGACATACTTAAGATAGTATATCATAGGGTTCAAGTTATTAATGAACTAAGATGTGCTTAAGAGAGTACCTCATAGTGTTCTAAAGTTAAAGAGAGGAACTAGGTTCCAAACCAAGAAGTGTTAGCATGAGGACCTAAAGGTAGTACTTAACATGTGTAGTATAATGGGGTGCTATGTATGCATTGCACAAGTATGACTTAGGGTCACTAAAGAGAAGTCTTGAGATAGGATTAGACCAGAGTTGCCTTTCTTAGTTATAGTTGACTAAAGGTGAGAGATTTCCTTAGTTATGAGAGTTAAGCTAATAATGAGGCCAAAGTAGGGTGAATATGACTAGGATGACTTCAATGCTATTCTTAGTGTGAAGGGTAGTATGGGATGCCTTTCATGTATTGCACAAATGTGTCTTGGGGTTACTTAGAATTATGGTACCCTTATGGCATAGAGAAGCTTAAGAGTTGACCATGTACATAGATTATAATTAAGATGACATAAAGACCTAAATCTTGAATATGAAGGTGGACTATGCCCAAGAATGACCAAAGAGAGGTACTTAGCTTGGATGGTAGTATGGGATGCTATCCTTGCATTGCACAAGTATATTTGGAGGTGGCTTGGGAAATAGTTCTCTTGTAATATGAAGGACTTAAGGTTGAGGTATGTTACCATGAAAGTCTAAGTAAAGACTATGCCATGAACATGATGTATCTCCAATGCTCATTAAATATATATATCTTATGTTGACTTGTGTTTATATGATGTTTGTGTTGATGATTATTATATGGCTACATTGATTGTGTTATGATCATGTTATTATCTCTTATGCTTATGTCTTATGTTGACTAACCATTTGAGATGCTCTTATAATGTTGTGCTAGCTTTCATACTTGGTACATTTTGTACTAACGCATATTGCCTACATTCTAACCAAATGTAGGGTTGGAGGCTAAGTTTCAAGGATCTAAAAGAGTTGAAGACTTTGGTAAGTCCTCATAGATTCGAGGACAACAACCATTTTACATTTAAGTCATTTCTTTATGTTCTTAGACTATTGTATGGGCTGTGTCCCAAGAGTTTATTCTAAAGTTGTATTAGATGGTTTGAGACAAAGAGTATATAAAGACTTTTGCTTGTTGCTTTTATGAAATATGACTTCAATTGTAAAAGTTTTAAATTGTTCCGTATTTTCAATTCTACTACCTATGTTATGATGCAAAGGGCTTGTATGAGACCATTTCGGGGTCGAGTACGCCATGTTACGTCTAGGGGGTACCCCTGGGTCGTGACAATGTGTTTGAAAGCTTTTGAGATGTTGAAGAGGAACTTAATTGAGGCTCCCATCTTAATTGCTCCTAATTAGGAATTACCATTTGAACTCATGTGTAATGCAAACGATGTAGCAGTGGGTGTAGTGTTGGGACAAAGAAAAAATAAGGTGTTCCATTCGATCTATTATGCAAGCAAAACCCTGGATTCTTCACAAGCTAATTACATAGTGACTGAGAAGGAGATGCTAGCTTAAGTGTTCGCCGTCGACAAGTTCATATCAGATTTGGTAAGTATCAAGGTGATTATTTTTATTGACCATGCAACTATTAGGTACTTATTCAAGAAGAAGGATGCTAAACCAAGGCTGATTCGGTGGATACTACTTCTCCAAGAATTTGACCTTGAGATCAAAGATAGAAAAGGTATTGAGAATTAAATAACTGATCATTTGTCTAGGTGGGAAGATTTTTCACATTTCCATGCAGGGGAACAAATTTGGGAAGAGTTTCCGGATGAACAGTTGATGGCACTAGATATCTCTCAAGTGCCTTGGTATACATACATAGTGAATTTGATAGTAAGTGGAGAATACCCTCCAGGTGCAACCACCCAACAAAAGAAAAAGCTCAATCATGATGCTAAGTTCTATATCTGGGATGAACCATTCTTATTCAAGTAAAGAGTGGCTAGGGTGATGAGAAGATGTATTATGGAGTATGAGGTAAAGAAAGTGCTCGAAAGTTGTCATTCTAGCCCATATGGAGGTCACCATGGAGAAGAGTGCACGACGTATAAGGTACTACAATCTAGTTTCTTTTGGCCCTCTTTATTTAAAGATTCTATTGCTTTTTGTGAAGGGGTGTGATAAATGCCAAAGGTTGGGTACTATATCGAGGAGACATGAGATGCCACTAAGTAAGATTCTTGAGGTGGAATTTTTTTATATGTGGGGTATTGACTTCATGGGTCCCTTCCCACCATCTAATGGAAACCAATATATCCTTGTGGTTGTTGATTATGTGAGTAAATGGGTTGAGGCAGTAGCTCTTCCATCGAATGATTTAAGAGTCGTGATTAAGTTCATCAAGAAGCACATCTTTACTCGATTTGGCACTCGAAGGGCGATCATAAATGATGGAGGTAAGCATTTTATTAACCATCTCGTGAAGAATCTTCTTGCAAAGTATGGTATTCGTTATAAGGTTGCTACAGCTTACCATCCTCAAACAAGTGGCCAAGTGGAAGTTTGGAATAGAGAGGTAAAGAAGATCTTGCAGAAAACGATGAATGCTTAAAGAAAGGATTGGTATGAGAAGTTGGATGATGCATTCTGAGCGTATAAGATTGCATACAAGACACACATATGGACTTCTCCCTATCACATAGTGTTCGGTAAAACATGTCATCTTCTGATAGAACTAGAACACCAAGCTTATTGGGCAATAAAAAGGTTAAATCTGGACCCCGAGCTAGCCGGTAGGAAGAGATTGAATCAACTACATGAACTTGATAAGTTTAGGCTCCATGAGTATGAGAATGCCAAGCTCTACAAAGAAAGAACGAAAAGGTGGCATGACAAGCACATAGTTACTCACACTTTCACTCTGGGAGAAAAGGTATTACTTTTTAACTAAAGACTAAGGTTATTCCCCGAAAAACTAAGGTCTAAATGGAGTGATCATTTCAAAGTGGTAAGAATGACACAGCATGGTGCAGTTGAACTTAAAGGTGAACATTGCCCAACGTTCTTGGTGAACGGGCAAAGAGTTAAACATTACTTTGGTGAAGATGCAGATCGTGATCAGGAGGCTCTTGAGCTGAATGGCGAATGATCCAAGTTGAGTCGAGCCATGACGTTAAATCAAGCGCTACACGGGAGGCAACCTGTGAACAATATGTAATAGATAGGTAGTTTGTTTTAAAGTTTGACTTTTTGTTTTAGCATAGTTTAAATTCTTAGAATCTAGGAAGTATTATTATTAGTTTTAGCTAGATAGGATTTTTTATTATTTGAAACTTAGTTTGTAATAGTGAAAAACAAAAAAAAAAAAAAACAATCTGAACAGCGTACTGATTGGCACGCCGCACCAGGAGGTAAACTTCAAAGAAGTTTTCCTGGTGCATTGAGCGGCGCACCGCGCCAGGCTTCGAATTTCAGTGCGCTTGTCTTGGCGCTACGCTGGCACCTTACACCTTCATCGCCTCACTGCCCAGATTTTCGGGCTAAGTTCGTTTAAAACGGGTCAAACCCGACCAAACCCCTCTTTAGACCTCTTAAATTCCTAAAACTAAATCCATCCCCCCATTCTCTCTAAACTAATCGACCCAACTCTCTCAAATCCCTCAAACTTTACTTCTTCTTCCTTCTACCCCTTCCAAATTCCTCCATTAACAACCTATTCCACCCTTTGCTTTCCCCCAAAACACATTTTCCTTCACCTACTTCCACCATAAAAACCACCAACCACTCCTCATTCTTCCTCCTCCAAATTTTATTCCATTCACTTTAAACTTTTTCCCCAACTTTCTTCTCTCTAAATTTTTTTTCTTCCTCTCTTCAACACCCACTACTCAAACCCGACCCCCCCATTCTTTTTCTATTTTTTTTATTTTCTCCATTATTTCTTCCTCTACGTAGGTACAAATGGCACCAAAGGCGAAGAATGTTGCAAGCAGAGCGGGTTCTAAGAGAAATTGGAAAGGGGAAGCTTTCGGATCTTCAAGTAGCCAGGAGACGCTTCAAAAGTTCGGAAAGAAAGTTGTGGAGAGGTATGGGCACGAGTGGTTTGAGTGCCAAAAAGAGGCAAAGTACCTTGGGGATGAATTCGTCAATGATGTAAGGTTGCGATGTTAGTTTCCGATTATCTATAATACTGTCAATGCTCTTGGGCTGAGATTTATGTTTGAAAACCTGGGTGATTGTAACTTGACTCTAGTGAGAGAATTTTATGCAAATTGGCTCACTGAAACTAAGTTTAATAAATTTATGCCAATTCGGGGTAAGGATGTGAAATTTACTGCTAAAGTGCTAAATTTGTTGTTGGGCACTCCAAATTGTGAGGCTGAGGATTTTAACAAGCTTAAGGAACATCCAGTATAGAGATATCCGTCATACATTGTGTGGGGGTAGAGTCCACTGCTAGGTGGGACATGAGTAAGGACACAGGGAGACATTTTACTCTCCATTATGCCAATTTTAACCAATTTGGGAGAGTTTGATTAAAGATTGTGTGTAGTGTGTTCTTACCGGCAAAGCACCTTACTGATGTGACTAGAGATAGGGTATTTTTAGTTTATATGCTGATGAAGGGTACACCTGTAAATGTTGGGGCTGTTTTAAGGCAGAATATGATAAAGTTTCGGAATAATATGAGATGGCGATTTTGTTATGAGGGGATGATTACCCGGTTACTGAGGGAATCGAGGAGGAGTTAGACATGAGTGTTACTAGGCACCCCGATTTGATTGGCAAAATAGTAGATATGACTCGGACTAAGGCGCTCGATACGTCCCATGGACCTGTCTTATCATCCCAGGAGCAGCAGGCACGTGATGACAGCGTGATGGCTCGTATGTTCGGAATGGTAGAGCTGCAACTTAGGATTGAGGGCCGCCCGGTCACGGATGAGGAGATGGAGACCTTGGTAAATCGCTACCCGTTGACAGATAGTGCAACCTTTCTTTGCAGGACTGGGCCAGCTTTTCAGGAGCCTCTAGATGATGACGAGGCCACTGCGGATGAGGGGATGGATGATGATGAGGAAGAGGATGATAGTGTGAATTAGGATGCTACCGCCTTAATGGTGTTTGATGATGGTCGTGATGACGACAAGGCCTAGAGGCCTGATGGAGTATTCCTATCTCTATACTTTTGTTTTATTTGTGCACTGAGGACAATGCTAATTTTTAAGTGTGGGGTGGGAGAATATATTTATTCTGTATATAACTTTTAAATGCTTTATCGAGTTTTAGTTTTAGTTTTATGTGTAATTTTTTTATTTTGGGTTCCTCGACGTTTGTTTTCGGTACTTTTACTGAGGATAGTCCATTCGAACCGACTATGACTAGTTTTACTGTTTCTTGAGTCTTAGAGTCGTCGTAGGAGTGACGGTTCCCGATGATGGATGGATAGCGACCGTCTTAAGGAAAAATTAGTCATGTAGGGGAGTAGAATTGAAAAACCAACCTTGGTATTTTGAAATTATGTCCTTAAAAGTTAGCCAGACGTCATGGGTAGCCACAATTGGAAAATGCAAAAGAATTGATAACCTTGAAACAAACATGTGTTCTTTGTTTTGACTCTGAATAAATCTACATATGCTTAATTGTGTAGCTATACCGTAATGTAAGTTGTATAAGCATACTAGTATGATATGTCCTTATGTGTGTTGTGATGCTCTGTGTGGTGAGTTATTGTTGGTTCTTGCTCCAATTGATATCTGGAACTTGCCCGGTGTGTTGAATGAGTAGTTTGTATGAATTAGGGAATATGATTGAGGCGTTTCTTTGAAAAAGCCAATTCTTGACTCTAATTGTATGCCTACCAATGAAATTACCCCTAGTGAATCCCCATTGAGCCTTTAGCCTTGTTTGTTTGTTAAGCCACATGAATAAGCCGAAACCCTTTTGATTGATACCAAAGTCTTTGATCCCAATGAAATCCTTAATGCATTATGTTAAGAAGAAAGATTGAAAAAGTTTGTTGATGTGAAAAAGGGTGGAAATGCTAAATTGTGTGGAAAATAAAAGGATAAGAAAATTTCTGTTTTGGCCCTGGTCCTTAGTGACAATGTGCACCTCAACCCAATTGAGGGTGGCTATTTCAGAAGTATGCTTAAAACATTGGCCCTGGTCCTACCAAGGATATTGTGTACCTCATTCGGACCTTAAAGCCTTGAGTTGAGGGTGGCTACTGCAAAGTCATATAACAAAAATATAAAAGAAAATATAGGGCTAAGATGGAGCAACAAAAAGGGGAAAATATTCATGAAGTTTGTACTAAGAAGAAAGCAAAGCTAAGTAGGATGTTGGTTGGCAAAGTAATGGCATGTGCATTAGGGAGGTGTAGTCACTAAAATGAGTCCTAAATATTCCCTTCCTTACCTTAAGCCGACATTACAACCAAATAGAAGTCCTCTTGATTCCTTGAGAAATATAATGTGAAAGTGAAAATACATTATGGGCAAGCTTATGGCATGTTAAGAGAAGTAAGAACTTCATTTGTGAGAGTGAGTACAAAGTTTTGAAAAATAGGCCTTGTTTATAATATGATTGCTTGAGTGAAAGGCTATACTAAACACAAATGAGTAAGGGCATTCATGACACATGTTTGGATTGTCTACTTGGTGTGTTTGTATGAGTTTGCGTTAGCCCGAAAAAATAATGAAAGAGTCATTCTTTGAGCATGTGTGTTGTAACTTGGTGCATCATAATGATATAGTGAAATTGTTGAAATATGGCATCCAATGTGAACTACAAGATCATGATTAAATGTGTTTGGTTGATTTTAAGGTGGGTTGATAAGTCCAAGGGTTATGGAAAAAAAAGAGTTGATAGGCTAAAGATTGTTTGAGGACAAACAAAGTCTTAAGTGTGGGGTGGTGATCTTAGGCGTATTTATACGCCAAAGTTGTCAATATTTTCCCATGACGTGATTGAATTGAAGAATAATCTCGAGTCTATTAGCTTGATTTCATGTAACTTGTGATGATTGTGCACTAACACATGTGATTAGTTGTTTCAGGAACTTTCAAGGAAGTTAGAGTTGATTCGGAGAAGAAGAAGCAAAGAAGAGGAAAAATGGCTAAGGCAGAAATCACCAGTGGCTGGCACTGGTTGGCGCGGCATGCCACTGGTGGAACTTCAGAAGCCAATTGTTAGCGTATTGATGGGCGCGACGCGCTAAGGTCCCAACTTCAGACACGTTTCCCAGGTGCACTACTTGGCGCAGCGCCAATGGTGTTACTACAGAACTGTCTTCTTGGCGCGATGGGAGGCGCGATGCCCCACGAAGATTCTGACTTTTTCAGCGAAAATTGTATTAAATAGGACTCCTAGTTGAAGTAGAATTTGGTTCTAATTTTCCCAACTTCTATAAATAGACCCTTAGGGCTATATTGTAGGGAGTTCGACATTATTATTGTGTACAAGAGCAAGTTCCATCGTTTGTAATAGGTTTCAATTTTCTAACTCTTCTTATTTCTGAAAATCACATGAACAATTGTATTTTGTGGTTTTCTAATATTATGAGTGGCTAAACGCCTTAAATCTGGGGCTGTAGGTACGGATTGAATGTTGATTATTTAAGGTTTTTGAATTAATTATTGGTTGTCATTATAAGTTACTTCTATATTTTTGTTTTAGTATTTTATGCTTGCGTACCATAAGATAAATCTATTGTATATTCTTAAAATCGAGAGAGGAGAGGGTAGATAGACCAGAGAATATAGAAAGCTTGATCATCCATTGTGAGTTGATGTGTGTTCAGGAGTGACTCCCAGACGAACAACTTGCTTGGTTACGAAACAGGATGAAATATAAATGCTCGCCAATTAGGCCTGCTATCCCCGCTCAACGATGTAGTTAGACAGCTAACTGGAGTAGGCGACTAGAGGTCGAGAGACCTGACTCATACAATTAACCCTGCAAACCAATAACTTGATAACCAAAATTAGTTCATTGCCTAAGATAGGATACATGAACTCCATTGCATGTTGCAGCCCTGGAATTGTCTTTTACTTGCTTGAAACATCATTTTAAAGTCGTTCACAATTAGTTACTTTTATTTATTGCATAACTCGTAGTAGTAGTAGTTAATAGTCATCCAACTCTTTTAAACGGTTACTTTTGTTTGATTGTGGAATTAAGTTGTTAAATATAAGTTGATCATAAGTCACTTGGGAACGAAAACTCGTTTCTAAAAGAAACTATATTACTTGAGCGACCACGTACACTTGCGTGTATATTGGGGAGAAACACTCACAACTTCTGGAATGGATTTCACATGAAAATATTTTACTAATAGATAATATTTTTTTTAATGAATCTAGGTTTTCACGTGGAAAACTAACAAATTTTATTGGGAACAAGCTCACAACTTCTGAATATGAATTCATGTGAAAGCTGCCTAGTGAAGTGATAAGTGTTTAGCAGTCATGCTCTTTGTAAGTTCCTGATAGCTACGGTCTTTGTAAGTCGATGATAGTCACGCACCGCCAAGTCATTATAGACAATTTTTAAAAAAATAATTAATCTTGTTATCAAGTGAAACAACTAACAAATTTTATTGGAAAAAATTTCACAACTTTTGAATTTGAATTCACGTGAAAGTGGCCTAGTGAAGCGGCAAGTTGTTGAAAGTCACGTTCTTGGTAAGTTGCTCAGAGTCACGCTCTTGGTAAGTTGCTCAGAGTCACGTTCTTGGTAAGTCGCTCATAGTCACATTCTTGGTAAGTCGCTCACACTCACATTCCTTATAAGTTGCTGACAGATAGTTACACACTGTCAAATCATTACTGGTGCACGCAACTCTATTTATTCAAAATCTTGATTGTTTGAAACTACTCCATTAAACTTTCATTCCTCTTTCAATACTTCAACAATCAACTTCCTCTGTCTATCAATTTTATTTATTCAAGACACAAGCACCCTTTCGAACTCATTTTTTTCTGTACTTTCGTGCATTTCTTGTGCTGAAGTAGAATCAAGATTCAATTTCAAGTAGTCGCGGTGATACACACACATCGCTACAGGTATAAATATTTTTTAATTTCTAACATGTTCTTATTACAACTTACTAATTCATATTGCTGGCGAGAGGTAACTTGTATTCGGTGATATTTTTTTCACCTAAGGTATATTCTTATTCTAACTTACCAAAAATGCATTCTTTTAACCTCAATCATTTGTATATACCTCTTCGCTCCCTTCTATCATTTTCCCCTTTTGCCTCAAAAACCTTTGCAAAAATTTGCGTCTCTTACAACCCCGCACCCCCACCCCCACCCCCCTCACTCTACCCCCTCCACTGTTTTTCTGGGAGGGCCAAACCCTAAAAGCTCCCGCCACCCCCATTAAACCCCCCCCCCCCCCTCCCACATCCCCTCTCTCTGTGTGAGCTTCATTTCTGTTTTCTCTGTATTTTCATGTCTGAAATTGTTGTTTTGCTCAGTTCTACTCATTTTGCATGTCTCTGCTTCACCAGATTCAATCCTCAATACGGATTACTTGCCTCTCTGATTGCATCAACTATGGGTTTACTTTGAAGGAGTTGTCCAGTCTTCCAAGATGAATGATCAAAAGGTACTCAAAACCTTACATTTTTGCTGTGTGATTTTCCAACCCATTTGCAGGGTTTTTCTGGAATTGGGAAATTTATGTTTTTTTATTACAATGATTATAAACCTTAACTTCTGTTTGATGGGTTCTGTGATGTAGTTTTGTGGCGTTTGAGTAGCTAGGAGAATGACGTTAACTCATAGAAGAAAGATAGAAAAAGACAATTTTTTCCTGATTTTCTCTTGGGTTTGATATGGTTGTGCTTGGTGTTATTGAGTTGGAGATCTTGAGTAGCTAGAAAATGATGCTAACACTTCACTTAAAAGGAAAGAAATGGATATCCCTGCTTTGAATTCCCAGCTGTAGCAGGCTGTCTAATGGATTGATTAGGGGTGTGCAATCTGATTAGGACAACCCTCTACAAAATATAGAAAAAATTAAAAACAAAAATGAGGTGCGGAGGATTTAATGGAAAAGTCTTGTTTGTGTGACCTGGGTTTCTGTATGATAGCTTCATGGTGATAGAGAAATGGTGGAAATTTTAAAAATCTAGGGGGAACTGGTTTAGACTACTCATCTGCTTGTGTGCTATAGCAGGCTGCCCAGTGGATTAGTTGATGTGCACCAAGTTGGTTTGGACACCATTGTCATAAAAAAAAGGGGGGGGAAAACAAAAAATAAAAGCAAAAAGAGAAAAAAAGTTTCAACTTGGACCAGGGAACAGAGATGTGTTAATATGTGATACATTCTGGCAAGGAAGTGATTCCAACCTCCATCCAAAAGTATAAAGGAAAAGGAATGCAAAAGACGTAAGTTCATTGGAAAGCTTCTTTTCTCCCTTTATTCATGGTTCTCCGCTGTTGCTGTCTCTAATCTCTATCACTAGGCTCACCAACCAACTTGGAATTCTTTTTATTATCCCTTCTGAATAGCCCAAAAAGGCCATTTTCCTAGTCTTGAGTTCCCTATTGAATCAGTAAATGGAGTTGTTGGATTTGTTAGGAAGGAAAGTTTAATAGGCTGCTTGTTTGGTCTCTGTATGAGTTTTTTACCATTTTGTACTGTCTTGGTACCTTAACAATTAACTTTTACTTTATTTAAAAAAAGGTGATGAGTTCCCCTATGACATAAGTTCATTGGAAAGCTTCTTTTCTCTCTTTATTCATGGTTCTCCCTGGTTTTTGTATCTTGTCACTAGGCTCACCGACCAACTTAGACTTCTTTGCACTGGTATTTCAAAATAGCCCAAAAAGGCCATTTTCCTAGTCTTTTTTTTTTGAACATTAATGCCATTTTCCTAGTCATGAGTTCCCTATTGAATCTGTACATGGATTTTTTGGATTCATTAGGAAGTAAAGCGTAGTAGGCTACTTGTTTGGTCTCTGTATGAGTTTTGTACCATTGTGTACTGTCTTGGTACCTTATCAATTAACTTTTACCTTATTAAAGTAAAGGCCATGAGTTCCCCCATGACATAAGCACTCTTGGGGGTGGGGCAGACAATTCAATCAATCCTTGAGAACAGTAAGGGTGCACAGATAAAGAATTCTATGCAGGAATATGATTAGCCAAGCTGGGACAAAGAAAACCGTCCAGAGCTGTGTAATATCAAAGAACAAGGCTTAAACCATCCAGAGCTGTGTAATATCAAAGAACAAGGCTTAAACCATCCAGAGCTGTGTAATATCAAAGAACAAGGCTTCTGTTAATTAGAGGATAGGAGAACATGTGTGCACTTTTTTCGGTGAAGTTACATTGCAAGAACTCATTACTCATTAGCTTATGTCTCAATAAAGAGCAAAGTTCTCAATGCAAAATGAACACAGGCTCTTGCATTGGTAAGATAGATGATAATGAGCTGGTTTGCTGTTGGCAATACACAATGGACATAACCAACCAATTGTATTATATTTTAGATTAACTTAATGGCTGTTCTGTTTTTCTGTAAGATGGAGATTTTCTTTTTTATTATTAATTAGGTTTATGATTATTTTAGGTGACAAAAGCTATTATTGTATTGGATAAATAACTCTGAGCAAATCTTCTACAATTCGGTGAATACTTTATTAGTTCATTGTATATTTGGACAATTAGGCTTGTTTAAAAACGTTGAAAATTGGGTAGCAGGGTAATTTCCATTCTAGAATGAACATTTGTTTTTATTGTTATTTACTTTTTGTGTTTTCTGGAGGAATTAGGATGTGAACAGTGTAGAAAGGCATTTCTCGTTTTTGATGTAAACTATTAAGCCTGGATTGCAAAATTGTTTTGTCCATTCTATATCCCTCTATTCTCCTTTCCCTTTTCATGTCTTTCAAATTGTTGGTAGATTAGGTGACAATTAATTTCTGTTCTGAAAATTCCTCAACTACCAATGCAACATCTCTCTCGAATTCAGCAACTTCCCAATTTCAACAATGTTTCCAACTTAAAGTTCTTTTGAAACCATACTTGTGTGAGTAGATTGTGTTAGTAGTTTACTGGCTTCTGCCTTTTTTTCTTTTTGGGATCCACTAGTTTGTTTATTAGATACTGACTTGATATGAATTCCTCAGATGCTATTAGTACATCTCCTGTAAACTAGCAGAATTTGTGTTCTGGTTACATTGCTTCTTGCATCTGTTCTGTGGTTCTGTGTATTTGGTTTACCTAAAAAAAAATTTAACTCTTTTTGTCATCAGGTGTTGATCTTTGGGTCATTTACAGAAGATGAGATCAAAACTTTGCAAAGCCAGCCGACAACTGATGTAGGGATCACATTTGGTTCTTTGGATTCTGCAACTTTAAAATCTGTGGGCATTTTTGACACAAAATTGACAGAATTTGATTATTCTAAGAAACTTCAGCCATCAGAGCTTGTTCATAGAGCGAATGTCACTGAGGGTCATAGCAATACAGGGAAAACCATAAAGTCGATTGGCAATACTGTAAAAGAATATGGTAGTTCTAGTTTTACAAATCCTGCTTATAATGGGAGTGTGTTACATTCAACAGTGAATACCGGAAGTGCTTATGATTCGTCCGAAAAGTCAAGCTTGTTGCGGTCTGCAGCTGATAATGTGTCTGAATTGTCTAGCAGTGTGCACGATGTTCATTTAACTAATCAGCTTAAAAACTATAACTTGGTGAATGGTAGACACACATCTTTGAATGCATCATCAAATGGGTCTGCTGTGGTTTTCAGAAGTTTTTTACCTCGAGGGTTGGTCAACTTGGGGAACTTATGCTTTCTTAATGCAACTCTTCAGGCTCTTCTCTCTTGCTCTCCTTTTGTTCATCTCCTGCAAGAACTAAAAACACGTGATATAACAGAGGTATGGTGATAACCTACTTATTTTTTTTGCTAACCTTTAACAACCTCAAATTTCAAATTTTGGTTTTGCTTATTACAGGCTGGGTATCCAACTTTACATGCCTTTGTTCAGTTCATCTCTGACTTCGGCATATACATTGATCCGAACATGAAGAAAAAGGAAACAATTGTTCCAGAAATTGGGCTGCCTTTTCGACCTTTAATGTTTGAATCTGTCCTAAAGAACTTCACTCCGGATGTTGCAAATAGCTTGACAGGCAGACCTAGGTATGTTACTGACAGCATATACGCTAAATCTTGTTTATCACTTGACTATTCCGTGGTGCTCTGAGCAATGTCAAAGACTTCCCCTTTTTTGTCAACTGGATCTCGTCTTTTCTTGCTATAGCAATATGCATTATATTTTGCAATGCACTAGTATCATAGGTTCTTAGGTGTCACGGTCAATATTTTTTGAAAGGCATCATTTTGACAGATTCCCGTCATTGTCAATCACCAACTTTTGTAGCTATACATGCCATCACAACATAACATGCAGACATAAGCTATGGGAGAGTCCTAAATTTGCTGCATCTATTATAATCTTTTTTCATACTGGCTTTACTTTTTTTTTACTTTCTCTCATTTATCACTCAAAAATTATTTTTTGATTCAGTATTCGCAGTCTAGGAAACAGCCTCTCTACCTCCACGAGGTAGTGGTAAGGTCTGCGTACACTCTACCCTCCCCAGACCCCACCTAGTGGGATTTCACTGGGTATGTTGTTGTAGTATTCGCAGTCTAAAAAACAAACAACATTCATTTTCCCCCTTATTTTCCATTTTGGGGAAGAGATGAATGTGGAACAATCATATGTTGGATCTTGGTCCATGGTGTCCTTTTTTATTGATTTTGCCAGTTGGATCTCTCAGTGAATGGAAAAGCAGGTGTTTTGCTTTGGGTAACCAGTAATTATAGGGAAAAAATTGGCAGAAAGGAGAAAATAAAAGGCTAAGCTGAAGTAATTGTCTGATATCTCCTTAAACCAGCCGTAGAATCAGTGAACACTAAGAAATGAATCAATCTAAAGGAGGGCACCGTACATGTGAAAGTTCCCACCTTTTATTTTGCTCATCTTTTTTTGGAAATGAGTTGTATAAGATGGTGAGAAACTACTAAAATCATCTTTGAAGTCTGTAATGAAAAAGATGCACCTAAATCAACGGCGGAGCCAGCATGGTTGGTAGATACAGTTTCGGTAGAACCCAATAACTTAGCTCGAACTCTGCATTTGTGCTTAAAAAATCATTTGATATTATGTATAAGTAATTATACCAGAACCCGGTAAACAAAATGAATTATGATTCAGAACCCATAAACTAAAAATCCTGGCTCCAATTAAAGTGAGTTTGGCAGGTAAAGATAATTTATCTTCTTGTCACATTCTCATGTGTGCTTTCTTTTAAAAACTTTACTTTTGTGCAGAGTGCACTAAGAAAACTGATAAGATTAAAGATCCTACCCCCTAAATGACCAGATACTTAATTCTAGTCTAGTTCTTGCCTATTTAGCTAGCTGTGGAATGACTTTCCTGGCTGTATACATTCTTGTCTTTTCAATCATTCTCCGTCTTTAAAGAACTTATCTATGCACATCCCCATCGCTTTTTGCTCTTAGTGTCATACCTTTTAGATTTCCTCCTAGATCCCTTTACCACTTTAATATCCCATTCTGCTACCTTTTCAAAGCGAACTTGTCTTTCTTCTATCTGTCAACTGAAACTTCTGCAAGTGCTATAGTAACCTTTCTTTGGTCCTCCTAACATCAAGTTCAATTTTTTTTGGTTAAGTTGCATGTCACTTTTGTAGTCTTTTAGTTTTCGTTTCATTCATTCTTTTTCTCTTTTTATGAACTGAAGATGATTGCTAGAATTATTTTCTTGCCCTCTAAACTGGGACTGCTTTGTCTGTCGCAAGAAATTGAAAATGTAGATGTTCAAATGAATTTCTTATAGTAATTCGCACCTAGCAACTACCATTTGCAGAGAAATTTGATTAACACAAATTTGATGGAAGTGCTGCCCCTGTGTAATTCTCTCTTTATGTTTGGTTTTATTTGTGTGTCAGTGTCTGTAAATCCTGTTTTTCATTTTTGTTAGTGTTATGGTGGATTTGCTACTTGCAGGCAGGAAGATGTTCAGGAGTTCCTCAGTTTTCTGATGCATCAGATGCATGATGAATTGCTAAAATTAGAGGGTCAAGTACCAAATGGTAGTGGGAAAAACTCCTCTCTGGTTTCATCAACAGATGATGAGGAAGAGGATGATGATTGGGAGACTGTTGGCCCAAGGAATAGGACTGCAGTTACTAGAACACAGAGCTTTGTTCCATCAAAATTAAGTGAAATTTTTGGAGGTCAATTGAAGAGTGTAGTGAAGGCTAAAGGTAAACTGAATGCCTTTATATTTGCTTAGTTATATCAGGATATTGTTTGAATCTATTTATATTTGCTAAGTTATATCAGAATATTGTTTGGATCTATCTTGATCTGTCACAACCTTATATGTCTGTACTAACTAGGGCATATCTGGGCCGTAGTATAAAAGGCAGGATAAGAAAGAAAAATGAAGGGTGTGTTTGGTATGGAGGAAAACATTTTCCTCCATACAGAACACATCTGAAGAGTAAAAGCTAAGGTCTAATTACTCAACTGAGTAGAGAGCCTAGGTTTTGATCATTATAAGAGGGAAGATGAAATGATTTAAGGAAATGGGAATTCAGAATGTATCACTCTTGCAAACTATGTTTTGATCAGAACTTGTGGAAGGTTTGTAGGTGCTCATCCAATTCTTCAACAAGACAAATGTTTTCAGTTGACTCTTGCTGTGTTTTGGAATCTACCATTGGGCCTTCTTTTGCAAGTATTTGTTTCTTTTCTTCCGCTGATGTATTGACACCTTCATAAATCAGGCGCTTAGGAATCACAATATAGATTAGGTGTTATGAAGACTACACTGAGACTATATGACATAAATTGGAAGAGTTGTGTCAGCTGAAGGTGAGATCCTTCATGCGGTTATATCCACTTATTTGGCTTATATTTCTTTTTTCTCACTAAGCTAGCTAATAGATAACTTAAAAGGACTAGGCAAAACTTGAACCTTCTAAGAATCTATACTAGATTTAGCCAATTCGGGTGCGGAGAATTTGAATTCGTAAAGGGCTTCATCAGTTGGTCGGAATGAAATGGCTGTTGTATTGAGCTTCTATGTTCCTTATTCTCTTTTGTTAGTATAGGTTGTTTCCTGTTGGGACTCTCTTATCCATTTGTCTAATAGCTCTTATTCATTGGTTTAACTAGGTAACAAAGCCTCAGCAACAGTACAACCATTTCTTCTGCTCCACCTTAACATTTATCCAGAGCCTATTTGCTCCATAGAAGATGCACTTCGGATGTTTTCTGCACCAGAGGCACTTGAAGGATATCGAACATCTGCAGCTGGAAAGGTACTCTATTATATTATGTGAACTTTTGGACCGGTAGATCATTAAGTACACAAGTATGTAGTCATTCTGTGGGATACACCCGTTTTTGTACACAAGATTGCCATACTCTGGGTTTGGGATATACTTTTTTTTCACCCAAGAGTAATTAAGAAGAAAATTAATGTATTTTCTTTCAACTAAGAAAACACGGTAGTGCGTAGTGAACTAGAAAATAATTATGCTTATGAGACTTCTCGGCCAATTTCACATTATTGATTAGCTACACTACTCGGACTTTACAAAAATGTCGAGGGGTACATGTCGGATCCTCCAAAAGTAGTGCATTTTTGGAGGATCTGACACCAGTACAACAACACTTTTGGGGAGTCCGAGCAACATAGCTGATAAAAAATAATTATGCTTTTGGATGGGAAATCTTTTGAATATTTTAGAGCATGCCTCACGATTCTCTCAATTAATCATATCTCAGGCTGAGGTAGTCAGTGCCAGCAAGTCTGTTAAGATTCTGGAGCTTTCTGATATAATGGTGTTGCATTTGATGCGCTTTAGCTACGGAAGTGAAGGGAGTACCAAGTTGCACAAACCCGTGCACTTTCCTTTGGAGCTTGTGTTTGGTCGTGAATTGCTTGACTCTCCTACTGAGGTGAGATTATCTGTCTTCTTACAAATGTGTCCCTGCTAGTTCCCATGGTTGCATGCTGTCCTGAAAATCCGGTTATGCACTGAGATTGTTATGTTAATCTTACATTCTGATCACATTGGATTTGATTTAGCTACATTCCAGTTAAATTGATTTTGATAAATTACTTGGTTTTATTCACTAGTAAGTTCACCTTCACCATTGAAAGGTATGCTCGAATGCTTCTAAAGGGCCATTAAGCTTCTAAAGATGGTCATTCCACTCATGCTATAAATAGTAGTTTGGGCTAGTTCCTTCTTTTTGTGCGGGAAACTGTGTAAGATTGGAACATTCTGTATTACTTGGTTACAGTTGATGGTGAAATGTCATGAGGCCCATTGAGGTTGAAAGTTAAGCATTCAGGCTCCTCCTCTTTAGTCTTCTATGAACACCTGTAGTGTCCAAACATGTTTAGGATTGTATAAACCTTGCTATGTGAATTTACCTGCAATTGAAAATCTGTTCTGTAGATAACTTTATAATATTTGTCTGAGATTAGCTTAAAATGGAGCGCTATGATCAGCTTGACCCCAACTTCCTTGGGATTAAGGCATTGTTGTTGTAAATAGTAGCAATCTAATCCTTGTCCCTAAAGATGATATTAATGCATATACTTCCATTTAATTGCTACAGGGTCGGAAGTATGAACTAGTTGCAACGATCACTCATCATGGAAGGGACCCTTCAAAGGGTCATTATACTGCGGATGCTCGCCATCCAAGTGGCAAGTGGCTGCGTTATGATGATGTGTCCGTCACAGCCATCCCCACAAGCAAGGTGCTGCATGATCAAGCTTACGTTCTCTTCTACAAACAGCTGTAATTTGTATGGTAATTTCAAGTTGCAGTGATTTGCCAACAACGAAAAAGAGATTAGGGAATATGTTCTTGTACATGTATAAGAAAGTTGATAGATAAAAGATGCAAATATAGGAGCAAAAGATGTAGAGGAGAACCTTGTTTAAATCAGTCACAACTCAGAAGAGTAATTTTGTGTTTTCAGTAGATGTTTGAAAAGAGGTAGAGATAGTAGAGTTCGAAATTCCCCCTCCCCCGAGCACCCCATTTTTTTCACCCAGTTTTTACAGATTGTATTCTATGTTCTTGAGGTGAATTAAGCTGGAAAAACCCCGAAAAATTTATTGATTTTATTTTGATCATTGGAAACAATGAGATTGAGAAGTAAAGAAGATTGTTTTGTGTTAGTTGCAGTGTGGTTAATGTCATACTAATTATGCTAATTCATTGTGTACAGTGGGAGTAAGTTTATGGAGAAAAAACTTACATGTGCACGATGTTTACACCAAATCAATAAATGCATGACATATTTTTGCATATTGACTCTATTACTTGACAATGAATCATGATAAGCTCTGGGTGCAAATTGCTCTTGGTTTGTTTGATAATAGAAAGGCTAGTTCTTCTCAATCTCTAGACTCAATGTACCCCTGAGTTTTTTGTCAATTTTTTCAAGAGATCTTTATTTTTAAACGTTAAAGATTTGAAAACAAAAAATGAAAAACTATTTTTAAGCTATGTTTTTATTCAACTTGTAAAAAGTCATGTTGAATCATTTGACAAAAACTAATATATAGGACCACATTGCACAAATAAGGTTTTAACAATGAAAGTGATTGTGAATTGTCTTTTTCAAAAGACAACAATTAGGAATAGTGTATATATATATATATATATATATATATATATACTAAAGAAAGGTCCAATTGTTGAAATAATTTTTTCAATTAAGAGAAATAATTATATAGTATATCCTTGTGAGCTTCAAAATCCCAGTGCTAACCTTTATCCTAATGTATTAACAAAACCTACAAAATGATTTTATTTGTGATTTAGCTCAATCTATTTTAACTCGCTAAAATTGATTCATGAAATTTCTTATCAAAGTATCTCTTAGGAAAACTTTTATTTTGCTATTTGAGTCTAAATAACATTTGGGAAGATTATTTATATTAAAGAAATTAGAGCTATTTGTGCCCAAATTCACCAAAAGTAACGAGATTTTTCTTTATTATGAAATATAGCAACATTTTGGTTTCAACATCTATCAAGCACATTATCAGCACATATAATAATAGTGAAATATATTGTATTTATATATAATATCTATAGTGAAATACATTGTATCCACGCACATAATAATAGTAAAAATATAGTGTATTTGTGTGTATCCAATATATCTGCCTAACTATATGTATTCACACATCTTTTAAAACACTCTGAATTATCCCCATAACAACAACAACAATATATATATCAAAATATAATTCCATAAGTGGGATTTAGGGAGAGTGGCGTGTACGCAGCCTTGCTGTGTCTTTTGAATAGACAAAATATTTTCGATAGACCCTCAGCTCAAGTAAAACATATCAAAACAAGTATGAGAAGGAAATTCAGAAGTATAGAAGTATTGCTATAAATGAAGGAGAAAGGAATAGTAATAACATCAGATAATACATTAACCAAATCAAAGAAAACAACATATAACAACAAATGAAAAAGTGAAGAACAACATGAAAATACAATAACCAAGGCTAAAGGAGCAACAAATAAAAATAGGAATAAGAATGTAAGAGTACGAAAAAACAAAACTAATATTCGACTATCTACTATCATTATACTCTAATCCTCAACCTCCACACGCTCTTATTATGAATCATAATGTCGGTTAGCTGAATTAGTGTCACGTCTTGCCTAATCACCATACTCCAATACTTATTAGGTCTACCTCTACTCCTCCTCAAGCCCTCCATAACCAGACTCTCGCACCTCATCACATTATTAATTTTTATACTATCGCTATTTCAAATAAATATATTCCATTTTTACCCATCCTAATTTAGCTCATTTTCCATAACATTATTTTTGTAGGGGAATATAACTTTTTTATAGGGACCTATTAAGATTCTATATATCATAAGCAAGATGACATGTTAAAAAAACCCAAACCTTTATGCTTTTCTCTTATTGGTCCAAAAAAATATAATTTTAAAAAAACAAATCATGTAACACTTTCGGCAAAGTGATCCCGTGGGTCCCACTTTCCGTTGACGTAATGATGACGTGGATCATCACGTGACCATTCAGATGCAACTTGATGATAATTCTACCACGTGAAACAAATGCTGCTGTGGACCCCACATGAGGGGCAAAATGGGAAAATAGAAAAAAATGAATTGGCTATGAGCTGTCAATACAAGAAATATGACACGTGTCAATCGTAGGAGAAGGTTATAAAATGGTTTAAATAATTTATTTCATATTTGGGAATTGTTCGAATGGTAAACACAATTACTTTCAATCTAAAGGTTATGATTTTGAGTTACCAAGAGAGTGAAATGGGTGGGAGCTCCTAGGGAGGGGTAAAATTAAAATCGTGGAATAATTTATCTTAAAACTATAGTGTTATTTTTATCTACACCGAAGATGAAATTGAAATAACTAATTCTGGAATAACTTATTCCCAACCAAATGAGTCCTTAATATATCTTCACTAGACTTTGCCTATAGGAATTATTGTGCTTATGCGTAGAAGAGAATAGAAGTGGAATCTGAGGAAAATGATGTGTACATAATGTTATTTTTATCTGCTAAAGATAGAAAGATTGTTAATTATGGGCCCTCGAATCAAGTAAACAAAAAAATCGAAAGAGAAAATAATAGTGACAACAATTAATATGACAATTGATGATATTGATAAAAAAAATAAAAAATTAGTACAACATTCAACTATTTACTAATTTTTATTCTAATCATCTAACTCCACATTCTCTTATCTAAGTAAAGTATAACACAAAATATCGATAAATAAAAAAGTAAAAGAAATTGTTATTAAATTATAATTATGATTGATGATTTGAGTTAATTCTCATGCTTACTCTTTGACGTACTTTTTTCTACGGATCATAAAATTAAAAGGTATTTTAATATCTCTGCTATATTTTTAACTAGTAAACATAGCCGCGTTTCGCGGGGTATAAAAAAATAATAGATTCATGATTTTTAAAATAATATTTTAGTTTCGATCTTAAATAAATTAAATACTGAATTCTAACTTGTTTTAACACGGTTTTATAATATACACTTTAAGTAATAAAAATAAAATAAATGCTTATGACATGTCATTTTCTGATGCAAATGCAATTGTTAGTGATCTTGCTGAAGAAAAATATACTACAAAAAAAAGTTTTATTTTTAAAAAACATGATTATTAACCTCGAAACCTCTCCTTTAGAGAAACTATTTGAAATAAAAGAAAAATATTAAGATCATATACTTAAAAAAATTTAACAATATTTTCAATTATATATTACGAAGAAAAGTCATCAAACTACAATTAAATAACAACATACGCATGAGTAGAGAAAACAAAGTCAATATTAGTGACAAACAATTATTAATGTGAAAATTCCATATTCATTCTTCTCTTTCCAAATTTCTTCTAAATGACTCTTAGAAGAATTATTAAAATTCAGATGATTTGAAGTTTTAATACCATATTTTTAGAAACCAGGTTATTGAACTAAAAAAGGCAATAATATGACCAAGAAATATATATATATTACCGTCCTCCTAAATTCACCGACTATAAATGATTAGCAAATGTAAACTTTTCTTCCCAATTTTCAATTCAAATGACAATATTTGATTAATTGATTTCATTGCTTTTGCATACCTAATTTATCATAGTATGAATCATTATAATAAATAATGTTTCCGTAAAGTAGAAAGAAAGAAAATAGTAAGAATAAAGCATATTCAAGAATCTTAATGATATAATATTAAATTCGGAACTTAGAAAGAATTAATTTTAATTTGATAACGGCTAGTTGTAGAAGAAACCGATAAGACTTCTTCAATTTTTTTGGAAATGCGCCTCTTAGATTTTTCTTGTTCTGGCTAATTAGTAAGGTTGTAACTGTAAAATAAAAGATAAATAAAAAAGCTAAATTGAAAAAGGCTGAAGTCATTATGTGTGTTATTTAAAACTTACCACAAAGGATTTGTAACATGAACTTTTAAATTTTTTATGTTAAAGATAAAAAAAAAATCTACAGAAATAAATAATTAAGGAAAGGGCAAATAATTGAGAAAATAGATGAATATGAAATTATGAATCATGACCTAAGTGATATCTCACCTTACTTCTCTTCTCCTCTCTCTCTCTATATATATAAAGAAGCTACTAAATATCAATATTAAAAATGAGATATTAGACAATAACTCTTATAACTTATGTCTTATCCCAAATCTCACATTAATAGGAAAGTTGAATAGCACATATTTTGACAAATCCGCAACATGATATACATTAGATATCGTAAACTATTTAAACATACATTTTTTTGAAAATATCCCAATTTTTTTTAAATTAGCTTATCAATTAAGAAATTAAAATCTAAATAAAAATGATATTAAAAGAGAAGTAAACATAAATTATAAATAAACATGAGATCGAGGAGAATCGTGCATGAGCTATAATCATCAACTAAAGCTACTAAAATCTCAAGGAAAAATGGATTACTCCATCACTAATCAGATTTTTTTTTGTACTGGTCCCTAAAATCCACATTAATAAAAGAAGTAGAACAATGCATATTATGATAATCCATAACCTAATATAATATGAATTAGAAAAAAATGATATTCTACACATTAATATGAAAATAGTCCGAGAAGAAATTTAACTCACAATTGAGAAATCAAAATTTAAATAAATAACAACATTATAACAGAAATAAATACAAGAATAAAGCAATATGACAACATACCAAAATACAATTATACAAGTATAAGATTTCAAATAAATTCAAGAATTTATAAATTTATAAAAGAGCAAACCAGTTGAAAAAATAGTCATCTAAAATGATACTGAAGAAAGTAGGATACAAATTATCATTATTAAAATCTTATGTAATATTACTAGTTTCAAATAAAAACAAATAAAATAAAATGGTACCTGAAAATTGCCTAAACAATCTCATCAAAAGGAAGCAATGGTGAACAAAAAATACGTCTCCATTAGTTAGAGATTTATAGGAATTATGAAAGGAGACAATAAATGCACCTCTGCAATTGATTTTAAGACGGGAAAAACGATTAATGTCATAACTCATAAATGAGTAAAAATAATAATTAAAAGAGAAGATGAAAAGTTGAAGAATTTGTATAAGAAGATTTAATGAAATAGTCATGATCTTAGACGTGGGGGAGAGGGAGGGTTGAATGTTTTACTAATCAATTTAATATAATTTAATTTAATTACAACAATTATAGATAAAGAATAAAACACTAATCAAATTATTTAGACATCTAAAATTTGAAGAAAAAAGATTAATATGAATGGAGGCCATAGAGTGTCACCTCACCTTCTCTATGTTCCTCCTTTATATATATACTAGATATAGGACCCCGTGCCAGCACGAGGCCCAATATATATTATTTTTTTATTTTAAGTTATGTCATATTATGGAATTTGAGAAGTTATTGAAAAAATTTATATGATTTTAAAAATATTTTAAATTGTTAGCTATTGTGATTTGTAGTACTTTTTTTTACATAATTTTGAAAATAATATTTATTACTCTCTTTGTTCTAATTTATGTGGCACATGCAGAATTTCAAATATTAACCATTTTTTATATGTCTCTTTAATAGATTAAGTTGTTAATTATTGTATTTTATAGTACATTTTGAACTTAATTTTTAAATAATATATGTTATTTCCCATGTCCAAATTTATGTGGCATTAATTGATAGATTTGTTGGAGTCGAGTGATTTTTTTTTGTTAATTATTGTAATTTATAGTTT
>JAJOOR010005170.1:0-11620 GCA_036250505.1 Solanum acaule | reverse complement strand
TTGGTCACTTGTGTTTACACTATTATCAAAAAGTGAAAGAACTATGATCCACCTAGATTTTATGTTGGTGTATTCATTGAGAATCAATGTTCAATATAAAGAAATGTATCGACGTAACACTATTAAAACAAACTAATGACGATGACAACAATAAGGTTGACTTCTCTTTACTTGATATGTTTTACAGAACTTTATTTTCATGAAATTGTATAAATAAATTAGTAAATTATTTAAAGTAATTGCAACCAATGTCGAAATATGGAAGTCTATTTTGAAAGGAGTTGAATGTTTCATGATAGTTGGTTATATTATTTTACTCTTTAAAACAATAACAATATTTAGCTACACAAGTTGTTTGATATCTTTTTCAAATGGTTTTTGGTATTTAGGGGTTCGAATGTACAGATCTTACCACTACCTCCTGGAGGTAGAGAGGTTGTTTCCACATTTCAAAAATGAGAAACATACTTTATCCTCATTGGTATTGATATCTTATAAGTAAACAAAAAAAATAATAACAGATAAATTCTAGCACAAGAAAGATCAGATGCTTAAAACATTTATAAAATTGGGTTATATTCAGGAACCTCCCCCTCCCCTCCCAAAAACAGAAACTTCTACAGCATAAAAGTTAAAAATTTCACCATACATAGCATTCTCAAGTTCAAAACAAAACAATAAGATTTCTAGAACTAAGCAAAAGTAATCACCAACTTGGTTGTTTTGGTTCTCAATCATTTGTGAACCACAACAAATATATTAAGAAAATGTGTTAAAAATACAAAATACATTGACGTAATTGCAATTAATAACCAAAAAACAACAAGGGCAGAAAGAAAATTACTTGAGGGAAATGCTGCAGAGGTTAGAAGAGAAAGAGATTGATCTGGGGTTGAGTGAATCACAACGAAGTCCAGGAATAGTGGGTTCCTGTGGATCTTAAACCATTTCGTGATGACATTGTAGAGAGGACGAAGAAGACACGATAATACCAGTCATTTGGTGAGATCTGAAAAAATAGGCACCTACAAGATAGAGAATCAACCCCTGCAACCTACCATACATGAATATTTTCATCCCAAATAAAATCTTTACCTTGCAAGCCCTTTAATTTTGGAGGGGACAAATGACCAGTCAAAGAACTCATTTCAGTCCAGCAGTTAAAACGTTGAATGAAAAACCCTAGAGAACACTAAAAGAGGGGAAATTGTGGAAGAAACATAAGGATATTTTGTCATCTTTGAATTTTGCGCTAAATGTAAAAAATACTGTTAGATGGAACCAGCATTTCGACATGCGATTTTCCGCCATGTGATTTCATATTCTCCAAAAACCATGATATGGGAATTCCATATCACGATTTGAGATATTTATAATATAAAAATTGATCGACAAGTTTATATTTTGTTAAAACAACCCACATTTATATCTACTAACCATTTATTTTATATGCAAATAAATTTTATAATGACATAGTTACTTTTTAAAATTTATTCTCGTCAACATATAGTCACTTTAACTCATACCAACCGATTGTTGAGTAATATAAAGACTAGAACACTACAATTTATGTTCAATTTTTTTATTGAATTAAAGTTAGATGAAACAGTTACTTAAGTGGAGAACAAATAGCAATGTAATAATATATTATGCAATTTTATAATTTTTTGTTTATTTGGTAAGATTGGATAAACAATTGGGGCTATTTTAAAAGTTTTACAACTTATGTGATTCTTATGTTTATAAGAAAATATACATCATCAAAATTCATTCGAGACGAAAATCAATTTTGTGTTTTTTCTATTTTTATTGACATAAAATTACATTGTATTATTAATTTTATAATCTAGTACCAATCACTAGATGTCGATTTTAATAAAAATAAAATTGATGACCTCCGGTGGTCACAATATGAATATTTAATGAAAATAAATTAATTATGTGAATTTAATATTACCGACTTTCGTAATTGGATACTATAATATTTATTTTTATTTTACACATAACCGTCCTCCGAAAGATAGTTTGATTAAAGTGCATAACATATTCATTTGAGACGAAAATCAATTTTGTCACAAAGAGAAAATAATCAGTGACAAACTTTTTAACGTAGCTAAATAATATTGTAGATAAACAGAGACAAAAAGATGATAGTATTAACTGTTTATATCATTAGTGACAAAAGTGAATGTCACAAATGATATACAATTAAGGACTAAAGTTTACACTATTTCACTACAAATATTATTATGTCACTAATTTGATTATACACTTTTAGTGAGAAAAATATTTTCGTATCTAAACTTAAATCTTTTAAAGACAATTAATGATTTGTCACGAATTATCAGTAAAATTAGCGATGAAACTGATTGTCACCAATAACCTCAAATTTGTGACGAATATTGCCTTATAATTGGCGCCAATTAATTTTTTTGGTGGGAAAAGCTTGTAAACAAAACATTTCTTACCAAATTATTTTTGTCACTAAATGTATGTGAGTCACGCATTTGAGGTTCGTCACAAGTTGTCAACAAAATCAGTGACTAAACTAATTCTCACCAATATCCTTAAATTAGTGGCTAAATTTACCTAATAATTGGCGCCATTTTAATTTTTTGGTGGGAAAGATTTGTAGACAAAACATTTGCTATGAACTTTATTTTTCGTCACTAAAAATAGGTGAATCATGCGTTTGAGGACGAAATGTAATTTTTGTCACAAAAAATGTATAATTGGTGAAGAATTTGTTATTGTAGCTAAACTTTTCGTGGCTAAACATTAGATTTGTTGTAGTGTCGCTAGTGTACGAAGTGAAGGAGAAACAAGACCAATACCCTGTTTTTCTTGAATTGAAGATGAATATTCATAAGCAGAAAGTGATGGCTTTTGAACAAGGGGGAGATGGTGTAGTTAGGTATCAAGGTAGATTGTGTGTACCAAAGGTGGATGAAATCCAAGAGAGGATCATGGAGGAAGCTCATAGCTCCAGATACTTTATCCATCCGGGTTTCCACAAAGATATATCGTGACTTGAGAGAAGTCTATTGGTGGAGTAGTATGAAGAAGTGTATTGCAAGGTTTGTTGCTAAGTGCTCGAATTGCCAACAAGTCACCATAGTCCCGGTGGTATGGCTTAGAGCATAGATCTTCCGAAATGGAAGTGGGATATAATCAACATTGATTTTATTACTAGCTTACCGTGGTCTCGCAGACAACATGATTCGATTTGGATGATTGTAGATCGGCTGACTAAATATCAGCCCATTTCTTATTGGTAAAGACTACTTTTCAGTAGAAGATTATGCCAGATTATATATTCAAGAGGTAGTCAGACTTCATGCCAGTGTCCATCATTTCACATAGAGGTAAATTGAGGTGCGCAATTCACCGCACAATTTTGAAAATCTTTCTAGAAAGATTTTGGTTCGAAGGTAAATTTGAGTATTATTTTCCATCCTCAGACTGATGGTCAAGCAGAACGTACGATTCATACTTTAGAGGATATGTTGAGGGCTTGTTTGATTGATTTCAAGGTTAATTGGGATGATCACTTATCCTTCACATAGTTTGCTTACAATAATAGCTATCACTCTAGTATCCAGATGACTCCTTATGAGGCTCTTTATGGGAGACGATGCAGATCACCAATTGGATGGTTTGATGTTGGTGAACCTGGGTTGATAGGACTAGACTTGGTTCATCAAGATATGGAGAAAGTGAAGACTATTCAAGAAAGGTTGAAAACAGCACAGAGTCATCAGAAATCCTATACCAATGTTAGGAGAAGAGACTTGGAGTTTGAGGTGGACAATTGGGTTTATTTGAAGGTTTCACCCATGAAGGGTGTTATGAGGTTTGGCATAAAGGGGAAGCTTAGTCCTCGGTATAGTGGTCCTTACAGGATATCCAAGAGGATTGGCAATGTAGCCTATGAGTTGGAGCTACTGTCAGAGTTAGCAGTAGTCCATCTGGTGCTTCACATATCTATGTTGAGAAGTGTATAGGCGACCCTTCACTCATTATACCTACTGAAAATATTAGTATTAAGGACAACATATCTTATGAGGAGGTACCCATTGAAATACTTGATCGTCCGGTTCGCAAGTTATGAACCAAGGAGGTAGCATCAGTCAGGGTTTTATGGAGGAATCATTTTGTTAAGAAAGCTACTTAGGATGCTGAGGAGGATATGAAAAAGATATACCCACATCTCTTTCCTTCCAAATCAATTCCAGAGCAAGGTAATAACTTTTTGTCAATAATTCTTTAAATTTATATGTAGAATTGTGTTAATTGTTTGTTGGGTGTTTGAGCTGGATGTTAGATATTTTCCCACCCCTGTTTCTGCTTAGGGTAATCTCATTCGAGGACGAATGTTCCCAAGGGGGAGATATTGTAACATCCCACCTTAGAAAGAGTTAAATTTAGAAAGCGCTAGTTTGGAAATAGCAAAATTGAAATTTGGGCAAGTTAGTCCAATTGTGAGTTTTGGGTCAATTTCAAATGACCAGAACTCTTAGCACAATATGAGTTAGGTGGAACATAAGATATCAAATGAAAGATATTTGAATCCTCTTTCCAACGCCATCGAGTTTGCTAAAATCCGAGTTTAGATGAGGGAGATAGGCCCATTTGAGTTCAGCCTGTCCAGTTAAAAATATTTAACCAAATTAATGAGGGGTATTTTGGTCTTTTCCTTACCCCCATCATCCCAACTAGTTTTGGTTACCCAAATAGGGATCTAAACTGATTGAAATCAGTTTTCATAATTCAAAATCATGCTTTGGGTTCTAAGAGGAGTTCAGGAGGAGGAAATAAGAAGGAGTTCAAGCGTTCGCCAAGTTTTCTTGCGAATTGCAGATTTTTTTTTTTTGCCAAATTAAGGTATGTAAGCACTCATGGTGGTGGGTTCATTCACCCACACGCCAATCATGTGATTAAATCTGTATATTCATTCCTGAGATTGAATGATTTAAGTTCTAGATGAGTGTTCTTGAGGGGTTGTTCTCCATTCTTGAATTATGATGTTTGGTTGAGTTCTTGAGGCAAGGATTCCCAAGAGTAAATTCTTTTACATTTAAAATGAGAGGAAACATCGATTTCCAATTGAGTTCATGAGGATTTTTAAGTATAATCTCTTTTAAGAGAACCTTTTGAGTAATAATCTCAAAGTTTGAGGATGAGGAAATGTTTTCAAACATATGAGTTGAGTTATATTATTGAGAGTAATATTGAGCACCAATATGGGGACAATTTTAAACAACTCAAAGTCCTCATAAACCATGTAGCCAACGTGGGTAGAAAGGGTCATACTTTTTAGATAATTCCTTATTTCTTTTAAAGCATATCTTAGTGGATCCAATTAGTTTAGGATGTCTTATACTCCGGCAAGGTATAGGATAGTTTTGGTAGCGTGGGCAAGACGGTGTATCATCACATAGCTCATAGTGATGGTTGTTGGTTAGAGAATCTCCTAAATAGAATTATTTTGTATGTTTACATACAAACTGAGTTATTTTATTGTTTTTCTAAATACATTGAGTCATAAAAAAAATTTTTAACAGCTTTATTTATAATTCAACTTATTATTTCTTTTATACTGAACTGAGTTAAGTATTTTCTGAGTTTGAGTATCTTTGAGTTGAGATGAGGTGAGTATGTTTCTTCAGTTTCAGTTCAATCTTATGTCATGTTTTAGATTTCCCCTTACATGCTCGTACATTCAATGTACTGATGCCATTTGGCCTACATCGTTTCATGATGCAGATACAGGAGATCAGGTTCATCAATAGGTGATTTGTTGATACCATTTACAGTTCCAGAGTTGTTTGGTGAGCCTCCTTGCTTTCGGAGGATCCCTTGTTTATTTCTATTATTTCAGTTTGTTAGGATGATCAGGGGTCTTGTCCCGACATCCCTCATAGTATTAGAGGCTTCATAGATAGACAATAGTAGTTCATGAGTCTTTTTTATTTTCATTGTTAATGTTTGAGACTCGACTTGCCTTATTTTGACAATTGAATGTTGTTATACATTTCTGATTTATTTATTTGAGACTTATTAGTTACAACTTTACTTTTGAGTTCATCTTATGTTGAGTAAGTCTTATACTGAGAGTTAAGTCAGGCCAAGGGTTCGTTTGGGGTCAGCAATGGTTCTTGAGTGCCGATCACGTCCAGGGTGTAGACTCGGGACGTGACATTAGCTTACACGCTAGCTATTTGATTCTTTCCTTTAATTCTGAAATCCTCTGGTTGGTCCATATAAACATCCTCCTTGGGATCTCCATTAAGAAAGACAGTTTTCACATTCATATGGTGTAAATCGAAATCATAATGAGCTACCAAAGCCAAAACAATTCTCTATGAGTCTTTCTTTGAGACTGGTGAAAAGGTATCTTTATAATCAATGCCTCCTTTTTTAGTGTATCCCTTGGCAACAAGTCTAGCTTTATATTGTTCAATATTACCATTTAAGTTGTATTTGGTCTTTAAGACCCATCTACACCCAATTCTTTTAGAACTTTCTGGTAATTGAACGAGATCCCAGACTTTGTTGTATTCCATGGATTTTAAATCTTCATTCATGGCATCAATCCATTTATCAGACTCAGTACTTTCTATGGCATGTGAAAATGAAATCGGATCTTTATTAAGCCCATTGTCAAAATCTGACTCTTGCAAATAAATCACGTAATATCTGAAATGACCAATTTTCTTTCTCTTCGAGATTTTCTTAATGACACTGTTTAAACGTGTGAGTTAGTTCCTTCTTGAAGTGTTTCACCCAAATGTTGTTCAACATTATTAAAATGTTCTTCAACAAGAGGAAAAACATTTGTTGTTGGTGCGGAAGTAGGTACATTCATGGGAAATGTAATATTTACTCTTACCTCATTAATTTCCACACTTTAACGTTCAACACTTCCACTAACTTCACATTCTCAATGAATCTTGAATTACCGATTTCAAAAATTCTTCAACTATGTGTCACGACCCAGGGGTACACCCTAGATGTAACATGGCACATAGAACCCAAAAGGACTCCATGTAAGCCATTTAGCATATCATAATATAAGATAATAGAAAAGTACAGAAATTTTAAACATTTTCCATACAATCGAAGTCATTATAAAAGCTATCAGAAATCTATAACACTTTGTCTCAAACCATCTAAAACAACTTCAATAACTCTTAGGATACAACCCACACAATAGTTCTAACATGAATATAAAAGTCATAAAGGAAATGGTGGTTATATCCTCGATGCTATAGGACTCACCAATCTTCAATTATGTGCTCCTACTAAGAACCTAGCCATGAGAATGGAACTCAAGATCGCTGGACCCTACATTTGATAAGAATGTAGGCAAGAGTATGTGTTAGCACAAAATGTACTAAATATAATAGTTAGCATAACATCATAAGAGCATAATATAAGCATTAGTCAACATAAGACATAAGCCATAAGTATAAGAGATAATAACATAATCATAAGCATAATCTCCAACATAGACATAATATAAGCATTAGCCATCATAAAGCATATACATATTCAATACTTAGACCGTCATATCATAAGAAAACCACTTCATAAGTAACCTCCAAGTATACTTGTGTAATGCATGGGTAAGACCTAATAATTCCATCCATGCTAAGTATCCCCTTTGCCCATCATAATCAGACTTACCATCTTATGGTCTCATCCTTAGCTTAATTCTCATAAACAAGGGAATAATCACCTTTAGTTAACATATCAAGGATGGCAACTATAGCAACCATCCATGCTAAGCATACAACATATGAGAGAAACATTTCATAATTAGCTTCAAGTCATACTTTTGCAATGCATGGATATGACCCCATAATCCTACCCATAATAAGTACCACTTTAGCCATCATACATACTCAATGGTTGGGGACTAGTCCCTCTTTAGTAGTTGCTACTATTCATTTAAGGTATTCTCTACTTAGTACAAGGCAACTCATTACACATGAAGGATTACAATTTATCAATTCAAGGCTACCAAAGTATAGCACCATATTAAGCTAGACTAAACTACCATGGTAAGCATACTATCATGCAAGTACAAGCTATTCAAGAAAGGGTACAAGTGCTCCATCCTAGCTACCATGAAATGGTCTTGGACCAACTAAGTCATGCTACCATACAAGCATTATATGATACCAGTTCAAGCTAACCTTAGGAAGGGTATGATTTCTCAATCCAAGGCTACCACGAAATGGTCTTGGCCTAACCAAGTCATGCTACTATGAAAGCATTCTATGATGCTAGTTCAAGCTACATGGGAGAAGTACTATGGTTCAATCCAAGGGTACCATGAGAACTCCTAACACAAGCTACCAAGCATGGTCTTGTCTTACCAAATTAAACTATTCATAAAGGAATACTATATCACAATTTCAAGCTATCATAATTAACATCCTATGATTCACCTTAGGTGAGCAACTCTTTAAACCTAAAATCCTTAAATGTGAGTAAGCCTTTCACATTCCTACATTCATACATTCATAAGGTAGATTATGTGGGTAAAGGTCTTCCACAAAAATTCTAGCTATTAGTCTACCATTATCATACAAACTTCCCTCTTAAAGCCTTAACATTCTTAATTCATCATATTAGCTTAACTTTTAAAACCCTAGTAGTCAACATTCATAACTACAAGCCTTACTCTCAACGCTTTACTTCTTACAATCATCATACATATCTAGATCACAAGACATTCTAGTTATAAGCTTCATTCTTAAGCAATTCTAATCATATTTCACCATAAAGGCTCAATATCAATCATTACTAGTCATGATCCATCATATATACTTTAATATAATTCAATTCATGCCATTATACTTTCATTCTTAAACAATTACTATAAACATCATCAATTCTAGAAGATCATCTATAAATCCTCAATTTCCCTTCACAAGGCATAAACCCACATTACTTCAAATTCATCAATTAAACTAGGTTTAACCATGGAAAACATGTAATTTCATCATAATAACATGAATCACTACTAATTCTATCATAAACAATCAATACCCACTCAATTGGGTCAACATACAACATAACCCACAACATTGAAGAAACCCTAACTTTATTTGGGGAATTCTTCATCAAATTTGACCTAGCTTGATCTTCTTCTTCTTCTTCTTCTTCTTTCTTGAGTTTTCTAGAGAGAGAATTTTTTAGATGAAGAACTTTGGGGTCTTTTGGGGTTTTGGAAATAGTGCCTTAATTAGGGTGGTTAAGGGCTTAAAATAGTTTATATAGGTGTACTAAGATCATACAAAATGACCTCACTTAATAACCACCTAATAAGAAATATCCCAAAATGCCCCTCACTAGGCAACCTACTCCCAGGCTCCACGAGCCGTGGTCCTCCCCCTAGTCCTTGGGTAGTGGCTTGGCCTTCACAAGTTGAAGGCACATTCACGAGCCTTCCCACGATTCGTGGTCTTAACCATTGGTCATAAAGTGGCTCATGAAGGTGAGCCACTTTGAGGCAGCTTCATCCTAGCTATTGCCTTAACCACCACGAGCCGTGGTGGTGGTCGTGAAGTGGGCAATGCTTAGGAAGCCTTGGGGAAGCCTTGGCCCTTGGCTCTTGCCCCTTGGCTTTACTCTTGTTTCCCTCACACTTAGCCCTAGTTGGCCTTCTAATCTATGAGGTGTTACATATGATTTGGATGATAAAACCTATACCCTTTATATTTCTCTGGATAAACAATAAGGTAACCACTTACAGTTTGAGAATCTAATTTCATATGGATTATAAACTCTAGCTTCCACTGGACAATTCCAAACATGCAGGTGTCTTAAATTAGGCTTTCTTCCAGTCCACAATTCAAAAGGGATTTTAGGAACTGCCTTACTAGGAATCTTGTTCAATAAATATACAACGGTTTTAAAAGCATACATCCACAATGATTTAAGTAATGAGGAATTACTCATCATACTTCTAATCATATCCATAAGTGTTCGATTATGCTTTTTCGCAACACCATTTTGTTGAGGTGTTCCTGGCATATTATACTGTGCACATATGTCATGTTCTTCAAGGAATTTTGCAAATGAACCTGGTCATTGTCTTGATTAGTTATACTTCCCATAATATTTACCACATCTATCTGATCTAATAATTTTCACTTTCCAATATAATTGTCTTTCAACCTCATTAACATATACTTTAAGAGCGTCTGTTGCTTGAGATTTTTCTTTCAACAAATAGATAAATCCATAAGGTTAAAAATCATCAATAAAGATGATAAAAAAAAATTATCCACCAAAAGATGGAACATCAAAGGGTCCGCAAATAACAGTGTGTATAATTTCAAGAAGTTGAGTGCTCCTTGTGACACCTTTCTTAGTATGCTTGATTCGCTTTCCTTTAATGCAACCCAAACATATATAAAGATCAACAAAATTCAGATTCGATTGAATCTCATTCTTTACTATCTTTCTTTGGATACATGACCCATATGCCTATGACATCAATAAGCAAAACTTTCATTTAGTGATATTGTACTTCCTTCATACAGAAATGACACACATCAGCCTTGAGTTCCTTATGAGCATCCTATGGAACTTTAGCAGTTGCTTTCTTCTTCTTAAACTTGTTGGCCTTCACTTTGAGTCCTTCACGAGCTCCTTGACCCATGAGGTTAATAAAATGACTTATTTGTTTCTTAAGTCTTGACGCTTCTTGCGTAAGCATATTGAACAATTCACTAACACTCCACTTATCCTTAATAGTATTATAGTTAAATTGAAATGGTCTATACTCAAGATGCAATGAGTTTAGAATAAACTGAACCAAGGTGTCGTCCATTTTCATCCCCAAGGTCCAAAGTCTTGTTGCAATGTTAGTCATCTCGATGAGATGATTTTGTATACGACGCGACCCATCAAACTTCTTGGTCATGAGTTTAGCTATTAGTGTACCAGTGAGAGACTTTTCACTAGAACGAAACGATCTTCCACAAACTTCAGGTATTCCCTTACACTTTGTGTTTGTGGAATAGTAGTCTTAATGTTGTTAGTGTAACGACCCGAGAGCACCCCCTAGTCGTTGCCGGCGTATTCAACCTCTCGGAGGTCTTATACAAGCCCTTAGCATTCGTCATAACATTTATCATAGAAAAATAGCAGAAAATTTAAAACTTTCATAATATAACACAAGACTTAAAAGTCGCCTCATTAAAACATTTAATACAAAATTGGAATACTACGTCTCAACATAAATCCACATACATCATCATACACATGGAAACCATTCATAATAGCACATAGAGTCGCTTATAACATTTTAGGCACATTCAATGCATACAATACAGTACCTTCTTCTTTATCTTAACTCCTTTACTCAAGCAACCCTTAGGGAATACTTGGTGCAATGTATCACCTTAAGGTTACCTAGGGTGAACTTACATATAGCCTTCATCAATCCAACCACATATATTGATAGAGTCATAAGCATACCATAAGACATAGTCTTCACATAAGAACCATCACCTAAGACAACCCCCAAGACACACTAGTGCAATGTGCAAGTAGCATCCCATAATACTACTCACACCAAGTATTCCTAGGAAGCCACCAT